>JBBPDH010216253.1:0-13318 GCA_037974565.1 Clupeocharax schoutedeni
GGCAGGGCTAAACCGCTGTAGGCTGAATAGGCAGGGCTAAACCGCTGTAGGCTGAATGGGCAGGGCTAAACTGCTGTAGGCTGAATGGATGTATGTATTGTCACTGTCATAACATCTATGAAATATTAACTTTAGTCCAATACTGTTGTCGTGGTGTAAAAAAGCAACATTACAGCAAACTGTATATTTACTGGGTGTAAGTGCGGGTGCTTGGTATAGAACTCTGTGAGAATGGTGTGTTTTTAAACGTTAAAAAAGAGTAAAGCTCGCATTTAAAAAAACGATGTGTGCTCTTTATCACTGAGATGGAAAACTGTCTCGTTTGTGTCCTACTTCTATCTCTCCAAACTGTCCTACTTACTTTCAGGCTTTTCTAATCTAAAGTTTCCACCGGTGTCCCCGGCTGATTTGCAATGCGCCTCCATACAGTAGACAGTTGTCTTTCTAGTGATTTTATTATATTTTTTTTCCCACAGAGCAGCAACTTTTCCGCTTTTAAGGCCGAGCGCCGCTCCCTGAAGGGTCGGCTTATGTGTAAATGACAGGCCGCGAAAGCGTTTGTGACTGAACTGGATTGTGGAACAACTCCCCAAGGCATGTTATCTCTTTCACGTCAGATCTAAAGTTTTTTTTTCTGTGTCTCTTAAGAGGCGAGTTTTGCTGCTGTTTTTTTTGTCTGGCCCTCTGACACAAATCTCAGTGTAGGCTAACAGTAATTCCTGACTCAGAAAGCCCTCCATTGTGTGGGGAGCGGCACTGTGGCTCTTATCTTGTCTGTGGCGATTCCAGGACAGCCCTCCCCCCATGGAAATTGTGGAGCACGTTTAGCTAGCACTCCTTAGATCGCACTGTCACAGCCCCACGGAAGTCTGTCTCTGCTTGGCCAAACCTGGTTTGGGACTTTTGTCCAAGCTGGACACCAGCTGTGCTCATGCAAACTCACCTGTCTGTTTATTTCAGCCTGAATAAAGTTCTTTACTTGTATTTTCAGTCACTTGTTAGTTAACAACAACCAATTCAGTTGGCCAGTTAACCAGCTAAGCTGATATATATTTTCCCAGGAATCTAGCTATGCAAAGAGGTATTAGCCATGGAAAGAAATTTCCTACCTAGCTAACCACCTAAACAAAGATAAAATTTTCTCAGACATCTAGTTTAGATTAGTTTTTCCCCACCTAGGTTACCAGCTAAGTAAATGGGAATTATCTATGCAAAGATGTTTTTATTACTTATCTAATTAGCTAAGCTAAAAAAAAAATTATTAAGGAAACAAGATCCATTTTTCAGTAGTGGGATTGACTATGTGAGGGTGTTTTTCCCATACATTTCTAACCAGCTAATTAAAAGAGCATTGTGACAACTACAAACTAGCTATGCAAACATGAGTTCTCTAAGCAGCTTATTTTGTTATTTATTTTTTTATTTATCAGGTACACAGCCCATCAATATACAACAGATGTGACAGTATTAGCCAACCATCTGAAGTTCAACTGTAGTTTGATGTTGTTTAATGTTCATCTGGGTTTGGGGTATTTTCAGGGGTAAATTAAGGTAGGGTTAAGCATGTTTTAAGTACATTGTGTTTTGTAGTGTGTTCAGCTGTAGATTGCGCTTTAGCTGTATAGTCCCTAAGTCCAGATGTTACTCTGACACAAAGAGCAAATCAAAAGACAACTAAAACTCAAAAACGATATATGCTTATTACTACAACACATGTGCACACTTCCTGCTTTAAGTGATATTAATATCTCAGCTAGCTAGCTGAACAAAAATGAACTCTTCCCAGTTCTAGGAACAAGCAAAACAAAGATTAATTTGCTAAGTAATGATAAAAAATTATAATCTTTCTTTAGTCACTGAAACCTGTTGGTAAGGGGTAACTTTAGCATCACAGACAAGCTGCTTTTTATTTGTTTATTTATTTATTTTGCTTTGGGATGCAGAGAGAGGAATGAATGGAGGCCTGGTGCTATTTTGAGAATATTGTTTCTGTCTCTCGCTCTTTTTTTCTCTCCTGCATCGAGAAATGCTGATGAAGGCGTTACGTTCACTGCTGCTGTTTGGCTCCCGCTGCTCATTTAAACCAGCATTAGCACGCTAATGCTAAGTTCTTAGCTTAATTGCCCTTCCTTCATTAGATGTCGAGGACTCGTCACATCTAATAGACACTCGTCAAATGAGATTTGTACTTAATTACCCTTTGTGTGTGTGCGTGTTTGTATGTGTGTTCATGTGTGTGCACATATGTGTGTCTGTGTGTTTCTACATGTGCTTTGTTGTGTTGGTGGGTTTGAGGTTACTGTAGGAAACAGGAGAGACACAATAAATAAAGGACTGATAGCTGACTGATGTTCAGAAACATTTATAAGTCAAACACCTTTTATCCTTAATAAAAACTTATTTCTGTGAAAAACCTAAATGTAGCCTATCAGTGTGCCCTCCTCTGTCCAAAAGATCACAGCCCCTAAAGTAAACAAAGACTACTGACAATACATATTTGACAGTAACCCCCCCCCCCATTTCTTGCTTTTAAAGATCCAGACTTTCTTTTTGTATTCTTGTACTTTCTTATATAACCTAAGGCCTGAACCAGGGAAGAAACAGGTGCAGATGATTCCAGACGATCAGGCGGTGATCAGTATACTGGTGGTGCTGAATGTTTAGTGGCTGGAACTCCTTTTCTTGGCACCTCATATCTTTAGGTACTTTGCTGCCTGTGACATTAAAACATCTGTTGTCATATAATAGTGTTGAAGTGAGTCCTTTTGGTTCCCAGGTCAGTTCGTGACAGTGAGGATGATGATGACGAAGAGCGGAGGGGGCGGATCTGTACCCTGCAGTATCAGCGGGCCATTGTCCGAGTGCTCACACACTTTGTGGCTGAGTCGTCAGACCCCCGAGGTCAGCTGACCTACCTGCTAGGCTCTGATTGGCAGGTGGACATCACAGACTTGGTGTGGGACTTTTTGAAGGTGGAGAATCCTCGAATTGCACGGCTGCAGGATGGACGCCTTCTGGAGGGCATGGACACAGGCATGACCTGCATTCAGGTGTGTGTGTGTGTGTGTGTGTGTGAGTACCCGAGTGTAAGCTAGAGATGAAAAATGCTCTGGGTGATTCATCCGCATTGATTATTGAAATATGTGAAATATTTATAAAATTCTATTGAAATCATAATCATAATTTACATACAGCTAATATTAATCATATACATTTATTTTAGTGCAACATGTATACAAAAGGGGTTTCGGTACCCAAACTTGCACTTCCTCGAAAGAAAATGTGCTTAAATATGACACTTAGCTAATTGAACATAAAAACCACAAAGAATTAACCAATAATGTGTCTCTGTAGAAAGCATGCTATTATTTGCAAGTACAATATATAATTTGACATAACTGTACTGTGCAAAAGTATTTTGCTTTGAATCACCTTGTTGGTGCAGAACACTTTTCCTGCCTGTTAGTTATATGTATATTCAAAGCATAAAAATAATTGAAGGAAACTCAATGATCCACTGAATAATTTCCAAAATGACTCAGAGATAGCTCTTGTTTTTTTTTTTTAGTTTTTATAACACGTATTTATTTCTGTCTCTGTGTATCCAGTATGTGTCCAGAAATAAAATTGTATCCGCAGCTCAGGTGCGCGTGTCAGTTACGTGTCTCAGCTCATGAACAGAATCAGTTTGAGGGTTAAACTCTGTGTTGACTCGTTTCTCCTCCTCTGCTGCTCAGGTCTCGCCTGAAGGATCTGCGGTTCTTTATCAGTTGTGTACGCACGGCTGCTCTGTGTGAACCCAGAACCCAGTCGGGTGGATTTTATTCAGATAAATCAATACATGCCGCCTCAGAGCCTCCTGAATGTGTTCCTGTCTTCATGGGTTTCCCGGGTGTGTTTGTGTGTTTCAGGTTCTGTCTCCCCTGTCGGACTCCATTCTGGCCGAGAGGACGGTGAGGGTGCTGGACGAGCGAGTGACCATCACTGAGCTCGGCCTGCAGCTGGTCAGCGGCCTCGCCCTTAACCTGCAGCTCAGCACGGGCAGCAACCGAGCCATCAGCACCACGGCAACCACGCAGGAGGTGCTGAACAGTCTCAAACAGGTCAGCACCAGGACTTCGTTACACACCACAGCATCATCACCGTTCATAGTCAAAAATAGCATTTTTACTCCTGAGACTTGACTTTTGGCCAAATTATCATTTTAAAGCAAGGTAAGATACAAGATAGTGATAAACCATTATATAGCTCCCTCTAGTACATGTGCCCACATCACAATTAAACAAAAATGCCATTAAAAATACCATTAAAACTAAACAAACTATCACTTTAATGCAAGGTTAGTAAAACCAATATAAATGTAGTTAATAAAATATATTATAACCACTTCAGTCTCACTAGATGTGATCACGCTCCCCAGTACACATCCCCACAAGCAAAAAATACCATTAACAATACCATTACAACTATACAACTAAAACAAAAAACATATTTTTGTTACTCCTGAGGCTTGATTTTGGGCCAAAACATTGCTTTAATGTTAGCTTAGTAATAAAACAATAATAAATAATCTCATTAGTAAACTTTGTTATATTGTATCAATTCAGCCACACTAGATGGGATCACTGTCCTCACAGTACAACAAAACAAAACCAAAAAATACCATTACGAATACCATTAAAATGTACTATTAAAATATAACTGAAAATATAAAAATAGTATTAAAACATAACATACCATTTTTACCACTAACGTTTGACTTTGGGCCAAACTGTAATTTTGATGTCAAGTTAGTAGTAAACCAATAATAAATACGGTTTTTAATAAAGTATATTATAGCCACACAATATATGATCACTCTCCCTGTACTCGTCCCCACATTACACTTAAAGGAAACAGCATTTTGTATCTTATTTTTCCCCCTTAGGTGCATTCATGACATGTGTGTAAGTAGATGCATACAAAAAAATTTGTTTTTATTAAAGGACCAGTTTCCAACCTGGGTTTTAGAATGAAACAGGCTGTTTTTGGCTGCTATGGCTTTGAGAGAACAAACTTGTCTTGACTGTTTGACTACACTTGGGTTAAGCGGTTTCTTTACTGAACTGTGACTTCAAAAGTTGATTTGAAGTTTGATTTTGAACGAGCACAAGGGAAGTGCTTCTGTAAAGTGGTATTGGCCCCCATATGGCCCCTTTTGAATCTGCCGGCGGCTCTCGGACACGCTTCAGGCTCCACTTAGGAGAACCAGTAAAAGGAACCGTCACGCTAGCTTTCAAAATTTGCAGTTAAAGACTAGCTCTCCGAAGAACACACACACACACACACACACACACATGCACGCACACAGAGACATCTGCAGAGAAAGCTAAAGGCCTAAAAGCGCTGAGCTAGTGCTAAATAGAGTCATGTTGTGCCGATTAAGGCCGTCAAACAGATGATAATTAGAGCGCGTCCAGGTACCGCCGTTTCGTATCCGCGTTCCCTCCTCCGAACCCTCAAATAGACTTTAATTAGGCATGACAGCAGTTGCCATGGGCAACCATAGTTACCTTACGCCCGAGGGTATATATCACACTTGCGGAATAAATGGGAAATTGAGAGAAAATACTGTGTAAATGGACTGCCGGCGAGAGAAAGAAACCGTGCACAGGCTCCTAAAGGTGTCATTACATAAATGGAACGTTTTTCCTTTCATGGCGATACACATCAAGTGTGTGAAAGGGTTTTGTGAAGATGTGCACGCCAGGAGGTTCAAGTACTTCATAATATATCACACGCAGCACGGGCTGCTGTGTAATTGGCTTAATTTTAAATCACAGTGGTGGTGAATGGAGCCAGACATCTGCCTCTAAGAAAAGTTATGCCATGAAATGGTTATGGTTGTGGCACCTGATGCCTGAGATATTGTTCTGGGAATCATTCATAGATGGAGGGATACATGCAGGGCATAGTGAGGCAAAGAAAATTCCATAGTTCTGTTTTTTCACTACTATACCATGATCATCATCCATATAAACACTCAGATATATGTGAAGCTTCACTGGGGCTTGGTAGTGAATAAAACAGCTGAGTTTCTACAATAAACCAAAATCCACACTGAATGAAGCATTGAATTATGGGTGAATTTTGGACAGTTGGTGGAATTACTCTTTAATCTCTAATCTCTGGACAAAAGTACAGCCAATGCCATGCCATTGCCTCGGCTTCACTTTGGTAGATAACGGCATGTCATACTGCACTAGAAAACACATAACCAAGCCAATGATCTTATAGTCTGTACAACTATAATTTAATAGCAAGTGCTGGGTTTACAGATGATCAGTAGGATGTTGTACAGGAATGATAATAGCTGTTCCTAAAAAGAAGGAACATAACTTTGGTGTGGAAATCACAGTGAGAATGGGATTTCTTGAGACCATCAATCCACTCTTTCTATCTCTCTCTCTCTCTCTCTCTCTCTCTCTCTCTCTCTCTCAGTGATTAGAGAGCCATGGGGATTTCCCTCCGGCTGTGGTGGGATTTGTACTGCCTCGGCCCTGCAACTGTGATATCTCAGCGAGTACGAGGCTTAAGATACTTGCGTGTGGCAAATCCCTATTTGCATGGCCATATCCATAATGGGAGTGCCTTATTCCCTCCTTATCTTTTAATCAGACCCTACCCACTGTTCACAGGAGTGCAGAGCAGGCCAGGCTGATCTCCAGAATGAGTTAGGAGTGATGATGCTGGAAGTTTAGCCTCCTACTAAGCCAACATGAAGCTGTTTGGTGTGTATGACGCAGTGGGGATGTTGCCCTATAATGTGTGTTGCTTAGAAGCTACTAGAAAGGGTAATTATGCTTCTCCTGCTGTTCACCCTCACCTTAGCAAAGGAAATACACATTGTTAGCACTGCTAATCATGAATAAATGCTACTACAAATAATTTAGCATGTTAACGAGTGACTCGCTCTTGGATCCTCATTACCAATGTATTTGCTTTCTTGGTTGGGATTCCTGTACAGCAGCTCCAGGTGATTTTCTTGCTCAGAACCTCCAGTAAGCAGTTACAGGAGAGAGTTTGCTCAATAATTTTCAAAGTACAGTACTGTGTACCCTGTACACTTCCCCTCGTTTCTCCATCTGTTGCTAACACATATCTAGACCTTCTTACATTTTTAATGTAGTCTTGAGGAGCAGGCTCCCATGTTCAGGCCAGTTTTAGTAGAAGTGTTTTTGTTTGTTTCTGAGGGGTGGCTCAAGACTTGCACAGTACTTAATATAGGAGGAACTTCATTGTTTAGCTGCAAAACTGTAAAAACTAACCCTGTTATCTGGGGGGTGTACTTTACCCCAACTAGAAGGCAGATACAGTAAAATAGGTGTCCATTCTGTGATTTACCCCATGGTAAAAATGTACCTTCCAGTTCTCAGGTTTAGAAGGTGAGGAACTGGGCAGCAATGCTTTAAAGGGTGTAATCTTTTGGACTTGATATACTGTGGCCATTAAACCATTTCCATCCTCTTACACTCTATGTATTCTGTCTATGTCCTTCAGGAGGCACTGATCAGTGCTTGGCTGCAGTTCAGCGATGGCTCGATGGCTCCACTGGACCTGTACAACCCTGAACACTTTATACTCACTGCAATCTCACTTGATGAGGATGTAGTGTCAGTTCGTCAGGAGACTGCTGGGCACTGGCCGGTCATCACAGCTGAGGCAGAAGGTCAGGGTCTGCTGGTGCGGGTAGAGATGACCGTCTGTGAGATGTGTCAGAAGTTCAAGCGGCGCAGCGTTCTGGCTGCCGGAAACTGCAACATTCGTGTAAAGTTTGGCCGCAGCGAGAGTGTCTCAAGACCTTCTGCAACTGACTACGGTGATGAAATGGAAAACCGCCCAATGGATCGCCGGCAGAACCCAAACTTGCCGGACAGGACCGGGATGGACGGTCACTACTATGGAAGCTCCATCTCTGACACCGAGGATGGAGTTATGAGAAGAATCACCACCACAACCAAAACAGCAATTGTCAGGAAAGTTGGTGGCGATAAGCTTTCAGATGACGGAAGCCAGACGATTGACTTCTCCGACTTTCCAGCACAAGTGGACCTTCCTAGAGGCCGCAACGTGTTTGATGATGATCTGATCCAGACGCCACGTGGACTAACAGACCTTGAGATTGGGATGTACGCCTTGCTAGGTGTCTTCTGCCTTGCCATTCTGGTCTTCCTCATCAACTGCATCTCCTACACACTCAAATACCGCCACAAAGAGCTGTCAGTTGAGGGCCAGGAGAGCATGAATCATGCACATGACTGGGTGTGGCTCGGAAATGAGGCAGAACTTCTGGAAAGTCACGCAAGTCTTTCACCACAGACAGACGAGCAAATCATCATCATGGACTCCAGCATAGGAGGGCTGGAGGAGGGCAGCCACCTTCTGAATGGTGGTTCATTGCAGAAGAACATCCAAGGCCAGGTGCACAGAGGGGCCGAAAATGCTGCGGTCTGTACAGGGAAAGACAGCAAGGGGGATTCACCGACCAGCAAGAGGAAACGGGTGAAGTTCACCACGTTTACAACCATTCCGGTGGAAAGTGTTGACACTCTGGGGGTAGGGCCTAATGAGGACATAAAGTGGGTGTGTCAGGATGTAGAGCTGGGTGACTCAAAAGAACTGCGAAACTACATGGAGCGTCTAAACGACAGTGCTTTAAAAGAAGTGGCATAGTCGACACAATGGGAGTGTGCAGGAACTGCAGAACTCACCCTTATGCCTTTTTCCACAGGGAGGAGTCCGAGAACAGGGACCCAGTCACAATATGAATCAAAGTAACAAGATCATCGTCATAACATGAGACCTGCATTGTACGCTTGAGTCAAAATGGCAACTGCGAAAGGACATGTGAGCTGAGGTCAGGTGCAATAGTACCACTGCAGACTCACAGCAGAGAAGCTTTGAAAGAATAAATGTCAGTGAATACTTTTTTTTATGTTCATTCATTTATAATTCTTTATTATGTTCTCTATTCTATATTCATTTTTAATGATTTTTATTTTAGCACCTTTTGTAGTTAAAGAAAAAAGGACGACAAGCTTGCCAATGCTCTGCACTCATCTGCAAGGCTACAGAACAATAGACCAAGGAGTGTAATATTCATGCATATTGAACTGTTGTAAATAAAGTGCACATAGAATTTTGACAGATGTGGATGTGACTTGTCTCCTCTGATTACACTGATTAGAGTTTGCACATCAGAAACTGGTGGATTTCTGACCTAACAAATATTATTAGTGCTAAGCCTGTAAAATTCAAACTCAACACAACACCGGATACTCTGTAAAGCTTACACTTATTAAACCAACTTGTCCTCAAACCCAACTCATCATTCTGAGGGTCCTTCAAATCCCAAAACCCAACACCCTTGAATCCCCACTGAAATATAAGCTCAATACTCAATACTCAATTTGAATACTCAAATTCAAGACACAGTACCACTCAAACTCAAGCCCAAGTTCTTTTAGATGCTACTTTTAAACAATTAACTCAAATTAAATCCAACTCTCAAACTTAATACTCCCTCAAACTTCCTGAATCCCGAAACCCAACATTTCTTAAAATCTGAAACCCCACCAAAATAAAACCAATACTCCTCAAATACCACACTCACCCAAACTCCCAATCAAAAACTTGCGACTCCTCAATCTCAACCCCTAAATCCAAAACACTCTTGAATTCCCACTAAAAATAAACCCAGCACTACTCAAACCCAACTCTTATCAAATCACACAAAAATCCAAACCAAGTACTCTCTAAATATTAATCTTCAAACACAATACTCCTTAAACCCAAGTTTTTGAGCCCAACTCATCTGAAACCCACACAAACTCAACACTCCTGAAGCCCAACACGGTTTAAAAACACATCACTTAATAAATCCAACTTTTATCAACCCTCACTCTCAATGAAGGGAAGTACAAGGGCAAATGTGCAAATTTAGTTTATTTGGCATTGCGACAGTTAACATTCCAGCTTGCTCAGTGTAATATATTCAGCACAAATACTGCCTCAGCAAAATAATATATGCCATTTCTCTGTTCTGTTTAAACCCAATTTTATTCCTCAAATCTTTGGTATGCGAAACTCCTATTGCCACAAGCATCTGACTCAAGCTGTTCCCGGCAAGATAGCAACTCTTGTGAAGCCCCTAAGCAAACTCTGTTGCAATTTAATAATTTCTGACCAGGACAATTTTCATAATTAAAAAAAATCTCTGCAAAGCCAATTTGAGTCAATTATGACTCAACGACATTGAGCAAATCAGTTTAACGCTTGTGAGTGGCAACCAGTGTTCAAACCAAGGACAACACAAATACTGCCCATATTAATTCCATCACTGGTTTGCTCTTGAGGGTCTCCTGCGAGGAAAAGGGTGTTTGGGTTGAATAATGAGTGTGTAGTACATGTTAATGTGACATTTCAGCCACAATCTCTCAAGCTGAATTATTGTAATCTTTCCATAAACAAATGGCAGTTATTCTAATTAACCCATAGTGGATGTCCCTGGGAATAGTTTGACACGGGTGAGGGTATATTTTCTGTTGGGTATTGACTGGAAAACATTCATATCATTTTACAGCGACAAACAACCAAAAACCGAGTGAAAATCGTAGGGATTAAGTTCACACTAAATGTACAGAAGAAATAACTTTCTATAAATTAGGTGTTTTAATTGGAATTCGATCAGGAGATATTACCTTATCAAATCCAAAGCTTTATTAAAAGATCAAATTTGCATTTACGGTATAATTACATCTGTCTTACAACCTCCCTGGTTCAGAAAACTTTCATAAGAAGGTATCAGCATATTCAGCGAAGTGATTCAGAGAATAAACATGGGCAGAAATTTCATTAACTGGAAAAGGTGGAATGTTATGAGGGATCCAGGATTAAAGGCACTGAGCTGTTCTGTTCTGTGTTTGAAGTTTTAAACACCTGTTAGCAAAGGGTTTGTGAAATATTCAAACTCGTTCATTCAGAGAGATTTCCACATTCTTGTACCCATTTTAGTAAACAATGTGATTAAGCTTATGACTACTTTCACACAAAAACTCATCAAACAACACACAAATCCTAACACTCCCGAAACCCCACACAAAAACCCGACACTCCTCAAACCCCACAAAAAAACGCAACACTCCTTAAACGCCACACAAAACCCAACACTCCTTAAACACCACACAAAACCCAACACTCCATAAAAACCACACAATACCTAACACTCCTCAAACCCCAAACAAAAACCTACACTTATCATACCCCACACAAAACCCACCACTCCTCAAGCCCCATACAAAAACCAACACTAATCAAAACACCACACAAAATCTAACAATCTTCATACCTCACACAAAACCAAACACACCTCAAATCCCACACAAAACCTGGCACTCCTCAAACCCCACACAAACCTCACAAACCCTCACATCCATCAAACTCCACACAAACTATACACTCTTCAAACCCCACATAAGCCCAATACTCCTCAAACCACACATACAACTCAAAGTTCCTTGAACCCTACACAAAAAACACAAATCACAAATACAAATCCAACACAAAACCCATTACTCATCAAACCCCACACAAAAGCCAACACTCTTCAAATCTAACAAAAAACCACATTCCTCAAAATCCAGAATGTCTGAAGCTCACCACAAAACACATCACCCATAAAACCTCAAAACTCCTCGAATCAAACCCTTACCAAATCCAGTATTCTTAAGGTAATATAAAATAATCCTTTATTAGTTCCACTAATGGGAAATTTGCAATTTTCTTCGCACCTAACATTCCTTAATCAGAACTCTGCTCAAACCCCCTCTGAACAAGCATTAAACCCTCAATCTCTCAACAAACCCAGCTGTTCTCAAAACATGAACTTCTGAAATTCCTGAAAATTCCTGAAACTCTTCTCAAATCCACAGTTCTTCTCAAATCAAAACTCAACACTCCCCAAACCCAGTACTCTACAAACTCACCGTTTCTTAAACCCAATACTCATTTAAACAATAGTAAAACCCCACAAAGAGTTAAACCTTACTCATAAGCTTTCAAACCCAACATAAGACTCAAAAATCCTGTCCAAGTCATTTGAATGATCCTGTTTCCACCCTAATCAAACATGACTCTGAGGCCTCAGAGACACGCTTTTTTTTTTGAGCTGTGTGCTCCATGTTGCAGCAGAAGGACACGTCAGGTTTACAGATGCAGCTCTGTCTATTAGACTATTGATCTGGTTCTCTAAACAGAATGAAAACAAGATTGAACGAGTCTGTTACATCCTTCACGTCCCTCGATTTCTCTTTTCTTTAGTCCTTTCCGGCATTTCCTACTTCATCACTCTGTCCATCCATCTCCACGTCTCGACACATTTTTCCTTTCTTTTGCTCAGTCAGTCCTGCTCAGCACCTACAAAATTTTGCAGTGACTATCTCTACCCCCTCCCAAAGTGTTCCCCCTGCCTCCCGATAAATGATTGTTTATCCTTTCTCTCTTCTTTGAGATTTCGATTGCAGCTCTATTGTAGGTGGGATTGATGTGGTGTGTGTGTGTTTGTGAGATACTCAGCCTGTGAACTGTGAAGGACGACAGAAGGCACAGAGGCCCAGTAAGGAATGCAACAGTCACACATGCACCGAAGAAGACTGATTGAACTGAAGCTGTAATTAACATACTTTTGTGTTTGCTGTTTATTCCCCATTCTTCGCCATTTTTCTCTCTTGAAGTTGAAGGTGTGTGTTTGTAGAAAAGAATCCCTAATACTGATCATGTGTGTTGTGGGCTGGACAAGCCTTTTTTATCTTTTCAATCATTTACAATTATAAATATGAATATTAATAGAATCGTAAAAATTTTGCTAAAGGATGTTTTGTTTATTTTCTTTACAAAGATCTCCACACCTTTTAATGCATAATTTGTTTCACACACACACACATTTTATATACACACAGCAAATTTTGCACTACAGTGTGTGAAAATGCCATGTTCCCTTTAGAAGACGCATGTTCACTTTGAAAATCAATGTTCAAACATTTGTTTACGGCTGCATCTTTTTTCGAGTGGAATGGCTCTGAAAAGCCCAAACCAGAGAAAATCCTGTTTTGCACCTCTTCCTATCAGTGCTGTGTTTGATCAGGGGGGAGCAAAGCTCAGATTAAAAGCTTTGAAACAATCTGCTACTGTATTTATGAACATTTTCAATGCATATACACACAGACAGACCCGTACAAACTGCATTATTATTCACATTTATCATTTCAATACTGTTATACAC
>JBBPDH010216263.1:2278-13314 GCA_037974565.1 Clupeocharax schoutedeni
AGAGCTCTCTCTGTCTTCATGGCACTGATCCCTCCGCTGTGTCTGTCCTCCGCAGGTTCACTGTGCTCTTTTCCCATGGTAATGCTGTGGATCTAGGCCAGATGAGCAGTTTTTACATCGGCCTTGGGACCCGAATCAACTGCAACATCTTCTCCTATGACTACTCTGGCTACGGCGTCAGCACAGGCAAGCCGTCCGAGAAGAACCTGTATGCAGACATTGACGCGGCGTGGCAGGCTCTACGCACGCGGTAAGTTGCTGAATACCCTTTTCTCTGTCGTTACTGGAAGTGGTATAATGACTTGCTGTTGCTAGCCACTGAAATTGTTAGGAATGTAAGATTGTAAAATTGCAATCTTAGTATTCCACATGAATAATTTCCATGAGACAGGAAACTTAATGATAAGGCTTTAAAATTAAGAAACACATACTTGAGCAATTCATAAATATTAATACACCCCTGTAGTTGCTGAAACCAACTCTTGCAGCTATTACAGCCAGTGCACTTTTTCGGTATGTTTCTATTAATTTAAAATAAAATGTTTTTTATTGTGCCTGGAGCCCTGTACCGTGGAAAGACAGGATACATTAACATGCTAAAAGTTTTAGACCCAAAGTAAGATTGAATTTGGTTTGGAGCAGAAATGTGGCATTACTGGTTATTTTATGTTCTTTCCAACTTATTGACTGTATTTGCCCCAAAAATTCAGATGCAAGGGCAAATCATAATAAAATACTCTGGCATTGTAATTACAATTAATTTACAAAATTATCTTAACTAGTATAGAACTCTTTGGAAATCTCCTGTCTGTTTTTCCTTCCTTTGTGCCAAGCAGATATGGCATCAGCCCAGAAAATATAATCCTGTATGGCCAGAGCATTGGCACTGTGCCCACGGTGGACCTGGCATCACGGTACGAGTGTGCTGCCGTCATCCTGCACTCTCCACTCACCTCTGGCATGCGTGTGGCCTTTCCTGATACCAAGAAGACCTACTGCTTTGATGCTTTTCCCAAGTGAGTCACACTACCTGTAACAGGATTCTACAGGCAACTGCTTCCAGCTACTTGCAACAATGTTTCTACATGTTACATTTGATTATTATATCCATGAAAACATACTCAGGGTGGGGTGGGGTGTTGTGTTCAAACTGTTTGTTCAGAAGGCTACAGAAAGCTAAACCATCTTTCTTTTAATCTGGTCTGCACAGAAAAACGTTAGTAAACTTTTTTCATGTTGAGCACTTTGCGCAAAAGATGCTCTTCTCTTCTTTAATGGAAGAGAAATGCATCTCTTATATCAAAAACAGTTTAAAGTGCTTCTTGGCTAATCCTTTGGTTGCACTTGGCTTCAGCACCCTTCATGTTCATAAGTGTTATTCTCAGTAAAGGCAAGTTTGGAAAGTGATCGGACATTTTTGTTTTCCAAATTATTCATAAAACCTCATACTGAAACTCCTTTGGTCTAAAAGTGCTTGGGGAGTGCGTGCTGGGGAGTGCAGACATCTCAGCCAGGGGATTAAATGTGTGGCCTTTGGCTTTATTCCAATGGTAGCCCTGCTACTTATTGGCACAAATATTTACACGGTGATGTTGGTTTTGTCAGCATAAACTTGCTTAGACTTTAAAGTGCTTAGTTACTGACGGTGGACGAAGGGTGAAATTATGATTTTAAAATATTCTGAAAAGCCAGGTGCTCCCAAACTTTGGACAGAGTATGTATGTAAAGTATCAATAACAAAGGCAGTTGATGGTCAAGTGATTATTTTTGTCTGTTACACATTAAGACTTACTCTTTTCTAAGATGTCAAACTGGTTTAGTCCCTCTCACTTGAATGACTATAAATGGGCATGGGTTGCTTCAATCAATAGTGTCCTTCTGTATGACTGCTATTGACAGATAATTGCAGGCTGGTTTGTTGCTGTTTCGATTCAGTGCTGGGGCTTTTGGAGGGCGATGATTACTGTTGTCATGTCTGAGGCTGATGGTAGTCATCTTCCTCACTAAAGTGTTTCTGGCTTCAGAAAGCTTTCTTCTCAGCATGATATCATAAAGGCGAGTCCATCCATTGATGATGTTTGGCGATGTAAGCGCAAGAATGAGTGGAACATCTTTAACTAATATCCTAAAAGCATATGCTGTTGCTATAGTTACGTTACGGCTTCTGTTTTGAATTTGACAAAGTGCAGCCGCAGGCACATTAAAATAAAAGGAGCTCTTGAATTTTCCTTGATGTTTTTCTTTTTAACACAAAAGAAAGCGACTTCTGTATGGACACAGTTTTTACTGTTGGGCTAAGGAGTTAAACATTGATTGGCATGTGTGCTGCGTCAGTAAATCTAGTTTCTAACTGCTGCATACCGGGGAACTCCCCACAAGACCTGCCATTTTGGAGATGCTCTGAACCAGTCATCTTATCACATTTTGACCTTTTGTCAAAGTTGCTTCAAATACGTTTTAAATGTGTTGACTGAGATTCTTGGTCTAATCAATGTCATTCTTGAGAGTGTAGATGTAATTGGCATGGATGGCAGCAGTGGGGCCCCATGCAGTATCTCTGTTGTGTGTACTTGTAGCCAGTAGGGATGAACTTATTTTTTCTGCTCGTTGTAGTCGAAGCACTAGCATTAGTCAGGGATAAAGTTGGATGAAATGTCAATGTTCACCAAAGTGGAACTTTGCAAAACATGACTAGTGAAATCATAATTGTGGCAATTTCCCTTAAAATGAGCATGAAAAAACCTTTCAAGACTTTCGAAATTGCTTTTTTTGCATAATGACTGTCAAACATTGTGTGTAAGCGACATTGTTGTTGCACCTTGTGTTGGATATGGCGCAGGGCATGCTGTGGTGTTGTGTAAACTCAGTGGGCTTGTGCCATGCTGTGCTGGAGTGGGAGTTAAACACATGGTGGCGATGCAGCTGCTGTCAAAGCCCCCTCTGTTTGCAGCCACCCCTCAGTCTGACAGCTGGTTAGATCATGAACACATACACAGTAGGTCCTGTAATAGATTGTTCAGCTGTTGAAATCACAAAAGCACTCACACATTAGATATTAGGGCTCTGTTTGGACTACAAACTCAAATATTAACCTGGCTGTGCATTTAACCCGTTTAACCCCAACATTTTCCCTGCAAAATAAGTGCATGCATTTTACTCCTTAGACTTCCCTAACACAATAGGTTTGAATTTCTTGATGGTTATGATGGTGAAAATGTAGGTGTTACACTCAGAAACCACATGGGTCAAATCGGTCAAATTGAAGAATTTGTTTAAATTTACACTATGTTGTACCTGTGTAGGGAATGGGTAGGGAACCCCTAGACCCTCTGCGACCACTCACATGGCGTAGGGCCCCCCTGGTGGAGGGCCATCCACGCACTGAAAAGATCCAGGAACCCAAGGCCCGTCCCCCAGCAGGGCAGATCCCACTGCAGCAACCCAGCTGTTCACCCCACTGACAGGATGCCGCTTGAAAAGATGCATGCAGGCATATAATTCTCATTAAATATTAGTAGTAGACCCTTTAGAAAATATGTATTTTAGTAATATCTGTTGATTAAGGTATTTTACGAACATCCTCTTGTACAAGTTTGAGGCAGACATCTCTTTCCAGAGGCGCAGGCTGGATGTAAAGGGGTGTGGTCACGTCTCCATTGGGATTAAATGGGTTAATGATAAGGCATGCTTGTACAGTCCACATGTCAGTAAAAAAGTACATTTTTCCTTCACAATTTTAGGACCTTTTCAACAATATTTAAGTTTATAGGTGACTGTCATGCTCATTTATTTCATTTATTTTCATTTACTTTCTTATCTAACCAACACTAATTCCTGTTGATTTATATTTTGTTCTGATTCACTCTTTCCTGTATCCTTATATGTGTAAATGAGTAAGAATGAGGGGCTAAAAATAGCAGCTATATGGTAACTAGGTCGTACAGTTATTTTACAAGTCTAATGTAAGTACATTATTCACAGAAAAATGCCTATAACAAGACCTAGAAATGACAGCGATGGTACCACTCCAGTGCCAGAGGTGCTACTAGCAGAATTATTTGGTTGCTTTTTGGTTTGCAGTTGACATGCACATACTGCCAAATGTTGATATTCAAGGAACTCCATAATTATTGAGTTAATGACCTGATATTCAGTCTAATGCTGGGATGAAGAAGAGCAATAGTAGTGTATTAGTGTATTTTATTTTTTTTTTTGTTATATTAAGCTGATGGTGCTAGAAGGCTCAAAAAGAAGCATGTATTCACCAAGAAAGGCATACATTTAAACACTTAGTACTCTGCAGGATAAATGCGAATATGAGCTTGAGTAACTGATGAGCCAAGGTGCCAGAGGTAACTCTAAAGCTGCCCAGTAGGTGACAGGTGCTCTTATCCAGAGCGACTTACAATCATTAGTTGCAGGGACAGCCCCCCTGGAGGAACTGAGGGTTAAGTGTCTTGATCAAGGACACAATGGTAGAAAGTGAAGTTTGAACCTGTAATTTTGTGGTCATCGGTTTCACAGGCAAGTGTTTTGCCCAGTAGACCACTGCCACCCCTATAGTGGTACTTTTGATCCTCGCAAATATTTGCTTTAGAAGTGAGCCTAGTTACAATCACAGTGTGTGAGTTATTAATTATGTCCTTGGTATAACTCCGGTAGTACTGTGATACTACTGTTGCAGGTACTACAGATGACAAATTGTTGGCCTGATTGTTTTCTCCCCTTCCATTATGATGATTGATCAATAGCTGAAAAGCAGTTTCTGCTGAAAAGCAGTATGCCTCCTATAATAGTTTGCTGAGTCCTTGATCACCCGTGAAATTTTTTCTGTTATGTTTGCAATAACAGATTAGTGGTCATAGCAAAAATGGCAAATATAACAGGCTACACACATGTACAGAAAATACAAAGCAAACGCAGAGTGAAATGGTCAGATTTATTTGTGTTTATTCTCTTTTTAACTTTTGTTCTCCTCTCTTTTGGTCATGCCTCTAGCATCGAGAAGGTGTCTAAGATCACGTCTCCAGTACTGATCATCCACGGGACAGAAGACGAGGTGATAGATTTCTCTCATGGTTTGGCCCTGTATGAGCGCTGCCCAAAGGCCGTGGAGCCGTTGTGGGTGGAGGGAGCTGGACACAATGACATCGAACTGTACAGCCAGTACCTGGAGCGTCTGCGCAGGTTTATCGGGCAGGAACTGGCATCTCAGCACACCTGAGGCTTCACCTGCACTCATCTCATCGACCTCTCTCTCTCTCTGTCTGTCTGTCTGTCTCTATTCGATCGGCACTCTCCTCATTCTCACACTTTCCTTCTTGTCTTATTTGCTCTTTTGCATTTTGCTTCTTTTACACTGTCCCTGTCATTTGTACCCTTTTTACTCTTGCAATCTCAGTCTCTCTCGATCTTTTCCACTGCATGTTTCTCTTTGTTCTGTATTTTCCTTATCCTTTTTATCACTGCCCCATCACTCTCTCACAGTCTCACTTTCACCAATTTGTTCCCTTTTAATTTCTCACTTTTACCGTTTTATTATCTGTCTTTCAGCATCCTACTGTCCCTCCAAACCACCCAACTCTAGCAAGAGTGAGACAGCTGTCTGTAAGACAGGTGGTATTCTCAGTTTTTGAATGGACATGAATACATATTTGGAGTGAGTGGATGTGGATCTTCTGCAATGGAGGTTTGCCTCATGTTTTATTCTCCACAGTCTCCCTATGTGAGTGTGGACTTGTGTGTTTGTATGAAGCTTTTGTATAAGACAGTACGACAGACAAGAAGCCAGGCCTTGTCTCCTGCCTGCTCACGTGGCTGAAAGTGATCAGTTTGTATGATATGGAAGCTAGTGCTCCACTTGCGTACATAGATTATTATTAATAGCAATTTTTCATTGGATGCCAAGTCATCCACATGAATGCATCCTTGACACCAGTGCCCTAAAGAAACCTCTCCCAGAACTTAGGGCTGCACAGTACAGACTGAATAGTAGCTGAATTGTCATTTTATTGCTAGACCCAACACTCCTAACAATTAAAACCTCCTGTGAATTCATGATGCGCTATTTTGGCTCTTGTCAAAAATAATCTCATTTTTATTTCATTTGTTGAATTAAATGTATTCTTTACCAGTAAAACTCACTGAATGTTAATATGTTCACAGCACACAGTTTGTCATGATTAACATACGATGAATTGGGCAGCCTTTCTCTAGATTTGCAAATGAAACATTAAATCAGCGTCCAAAATTGTTGAGCAGGCCTTCAGTCACCAGCTCAGTTTGCTCAGTAGCATAGCTGACTGTTCCACCAGGTCCTTGATAAGTTGACTGATGATTTGCTGGTGGAGTTGGAATGCATATATGGAATGTCTCACCACAAGGGCACTTTACCTTGCCGTTCCTATTCTAAAAACAAACCACCTGCAGATGATCTCATCTTTTCCATGCAACTGGATCTTTTCCCTTTCCCCATGAAGTCACACGCTCCCGGGTCAGATTCATTGTCCCTTTTTATGCGTGGATGACGAATGGTTGCTGTCGTAACTAAACCTCTTATCTCTGAAACTGTAACTACAGGATAAAGAAAAGCATTCTTGACTTTAAAGAGACCCATGTGCTAGATCTTAGTTTTCATTCTTAGGTCACCATATGATGTTTGTGGTTTCATGTAATGAAAACAGTCATGCTTTATTTCCACATGACCATTTCTGACAGATATCTATACATTACATTTAAATAGACTGTTTTTGTTTCTGTGCCTTTAAGGCTGCTATGCCAGTGTTCTTATTGGCTGACCCTCATTCAGAACCCAGTCCAAGCTGAAACACTTCTTCCCGTCTGACAGTTTCTGATTTTTATTGGTTTATTCTTTATGAAATGCTCACACAATGTAAAGGATATATAGCTTTTAAAATATTGTATTTTTTGAAAACAATAATAATTTCAATATATAAGGGATGTTGTGCTTGTTCTGTAAAATGTAGGAAACCATCATATGTTGGTGTGTTTCTCTCTTGGTCATCCACCCATGCCTCTTTTTGGTTGATCTGAAGTGAGACACTTGATATCCGAGCCCAGGGATAGAGTGGGATAGCTGGACTTCTCAAGCAGATCAGCAGTTTCAAACCACCTAGAATACCATCATCAGTGCCCCGAGGTAATGCTGAATCATCCACTTCCCATGAAACCATTACCCATGTGCCTACTGTCACATAATCATTCCTAACAGTCTAAGAACTCCAGTTGTCCTTTCTAACCCACATCTTGACACCTGTGGAGGAAGAACAAAGGGTTTTCTTTCTATTGTAATCTAGAAGTCTGAAGTTAGAATAAAGTAATACTCCACCATTTTTCAGCCTAATCGCTGTCTGGTCGATTGTCAAGGCAACTGCACATTGGGTTCTAATAGAAGTGCATTAACATGGATAACAGAGTGAAAATCGTTCATAGTTATAATGCATATGTAAATCAACATATGATCAATATATACTATAGAAATTAACAACCCATGTCACATTCCTGCCTCTAGCTCTACTTTCATTAATAAATGAGTCCACAACTGAATACAGCCGTCTTAAATTTTCATACATTTTACAACCTTTCCATTTTCGTTCATAATATAGTGAGAATGTTATATCATGGGCTGAGTGTGTCATTATTTTACCTTGAGGAACGTCTAACAGTCCTTTGTTGAAAATTAGATTTCCTTTTTGTAGTTTACTTAAAATCAATAGATCTATGACCAAACGACATTTGAAGATACCTTTTGAATTGTTCTCTTTGAAAACTTAAGAATTAAATTTAAAATTCCGCTTATGGACATTAATCGGTTCATTTTATGTTCAGATTCACTCTTTCAAATTTAAGTTAGATTTCAGATGCACTCCATGCTTGTTGAATTTTTGTTCTTCTTTGTTTGTTTAGTAGTACTATATGATATGGCCAATATACCACGCAGTTATTGTGTTGCTGCATATTGTAATTGCATTTATTGATCTATAGTATGACATGGTCTTATTTTGATTGAAATAGTTTATATTTTTAATGCAAACGCTTCAGTTTGTCAGAACACCCAAAGGACTGTGATTGGTCAGGATGCTCACAGCACACAGTAAAACATGCTGTGATTGGTCAGAGGCTAATTTGCACTGGTGTTAATTTCGGCTAATTTCGAACAGGGTTGTCGAATTCCGGTCCTGGAGGGCCAGTATTCAGCACAGTCCTATTTTAACTCATTCACCTGGCAATTAACTTGTGAAGTAAACCGGGTGTTTCTGAGCAGGGAAATCTCCAAAACATGCTGGACCACAGTTTGACAGAGTTTGACACCCTGTTATAGAATTATATAGGATTTACTCTGTTGGGTTCGTTCTCTGGAATGACATCTGCATGATTTTCTTTTTAAGTTTTCTTTAATAATTCGATCCGGCAGAAATAAACTGGTTAGTTTGCATATATATTTTTAAACCTAAAACAGCATTCTTGTACTACATCACATTATTATTATTATTATTATTATTATCATCACCATCACCAACTCCTCTTTACATTGTGTGAACAATTCATAAGGAATGGATTCACAGAAAAATTACTTGGAAATCTCTTTAGAGTAACAAATATTTAACTTTAGCACATGTTTTCTTTCTCTGTAATGTTTCCCTTTCAGAATTAGGGGGTTGTGTTTGGACAGTGATGGGATATTGCGGCAGAATTAATGCACAAGCTGTTTAAAATAGTATCAGAGCCACCTGCAGTCACACAAACGCTAATAGGGCGGCTTAAACAGGCTGGTAGAGTGAGGCTAAGAACCCTCGACTGGAAAAGTGGGTCACTCTGTTTTAGACCCAGTTCAGGGACTGAGGGAGGTGTTAATGGAACTCATTGAAGATGAGGATCTAGCAGCCTTATGGTAGTAGATGGCCAAGCCCTTTACATTTGATACATGGACCACAGAGTGTATTCAGTCTGAGAAAGGGCCTTTGTTCAGATCCACTCTGACCTGTTTCATGTTTAAAGGAAGATTCTGTGCTCTTGGCTGTCTGTCTTTGTTTTCTGGTGTCATTTGATGTGAGCTGAAGCATCTAATTATGAGCACTTCATGAAGCTACAAAAACAGACCATTCTAAAATCCTGACCAGATGACTTTTAGTCATGACACAGCCCTTTGTTCCATAATTTATACGATTTTCTTCCCTAGTTTGCTTTCTTCCAGTCAAGTAGTTGTTAAATTCGCTTTCCTGTCATTAACACAATCGAATTGTGCACTGTTGAGTTTATTTTAAATGTTGGGGGGGGAAAAAAACAATTAAAAATGTGACTCTTTACTCTTAAAGAGCACCAGTTTGACCAAAATGCTAATAAGACTGGCTTTTAATGCAATGCTAAGTGATGACCAGTGTTTGTTTATTATTAGCAACGTGACCACTTACCACTTTTTTTTTTTTTACACAGAACTAGCTGTTTAAAGCCCAATTAATGTGAATCAGCTTCTTGCCATTCAAGAAGAATAATCTAAAAAAAAAACTGACAGGGTCATTGAGTTGGTGCTTGTTGACCAGCAGTTAGCATTCATTGCTAATTCCGAGTGATCAGCTGCTACGTTTCGATTCTTTAACATCGCAGTTATTTTAGTCGAACTGACGTTTTTTTTTTAAGAAAGTAATGCTTCAGGCAGTGATGCCTGTCTTCTTAACAGTGAATGAAAGGAAACAGCCATTCTATAGCATTGTGAAAATTGGTGGCTACATTCTTCCATTCATTATTAGCAAATTCGGTATGTGCAATCAAGCTGTTAGTTAACGAGGGACATCAGATTTAACCTCCGGGCAGCCAATTAGTATGATTTTAGTCTTCACTAAAATCTGGCTACCATTAATTTTTTAACAACATTCGTATCAAAATCAGATAGTGATACTGACATGCTGATTGGTGGATAGCTTCCATTTGTCGTTAGAAACATTTAGCTTTCATGGTTGAGCCATGCGTTCTTGAGTGATCTGTGGCTTTCCACATAAGGCTAGTTTGATGTCTGATTGTCCAAAGAGTGTGTTGATATGGTAATGGCCAAACTTCGTGTGGAAGACTCATTCATACTTGGTCACTAAACAAAGCTCACTGTTGTTCAAGCTGTGGAGAACTTGTTGTGGATCTTGTGTTTGTATGTATGTGTCTGTGTGTGTGTGCGAGAGAGAGAGAGTGAGTGAGAGTAGGGCACAAGTGTTAGGAGGGCATGAACAGTATAGCGCAGGCTTTGAGACTGAGCATGGGAAGACTGTATGTGTGAGAGAGAGTGGGTGTTCGTGGAGGAGACAGACGAACTAGAGTGATTCAGAAGCTCTAACATTCAGATTCAGATTCCTCCTTCTTCAAAGAAACCTAAGTTATACAACTGTCTTTTCTAAACACTCAGATGGATGTACTGTATAACATAATTTGCTAATGTGTACATGGACTCTGTTCTTTTAGATTTTGTTTTTTTTTTCTTGGGGTTGGGAGCTAGAAGAGTTTACGGGTGGTGTGTTTATTGTTGTGTTATGGATTGTTTGTTTATTATTATAATTATTATGATGAAGTTGTTGTTTTTAGAAATGTTTTTTTTCTTTTGCAGATTTAATTAAAAGGAAGAAAAATGTTAGAAAATGAAATAAAGAATTGATAATACTTGTAAAGAATTCTTGAAATGATTCCACTTGCCAATATAAAAAATTTATAGCAAGTGTACTTCTCTCAAGTGGTTTTCATCATTTACATGATTTTTTTTCACCAGTCATGCTCCCTGATCACATTAACAGAGCATCCTTAACAGAGAGCACACTTTACTGCACACATACTGTTTATTTATTGAATACAGCAGGCATACTTCTGTGAAGGTTTTTTAATAGAATCTCATACCCAGATAGAACAACATCCTTCTGTCAGTGGGGATTTGACAGTACCAATGATCTACATTTACATTTGTGGCATTTAGCTGACGCTCTTATCCAGAGCGACGTACATCAGTGCTTAAGAATTCCACGACTGTTTCTTACCTGAAA
>JBBPDH010216270.1:0-13314 GCA_037974565.1 Clupeocharax schoutedeni
AAAAGGCTATGAATGATGATAGCACAGCTATACACACATCTGTGTTATCTGTGTTACTGACAGGCCGGGAAAAAAAAAAAAAAAAGGACTTGACGTATCCGGAGACCTCGGATTAATGGATCCGGGTGATTCACCTGGATGAGTCGTGAATCGCCCGGCTCTAGTCCCAATACTTGGTGCATTTGCCAATTAAGGCTGTTATACTGCCCTCATAGCCAAAGTGCAGTAACTACCAAAGCTGAACCTGAGAAAAAATGGCTTTAAAGTTTTAGTATCAGTATGGATTTTGTAGTTGCTGCAATTTTGACCCCATCATTTCTCTGAAACGAGACAACTTTGAACCTGGATATTTTCTCACAAGACAAACGAGATATTCTAAACCCCATTTGTATTCTAAAGCCTATGTAGTTTCTGCACTGTGACTTTGTAGGACAGTATAGCTATCCAGTCTAGCTTAATAAGTAATCCTAAACCTCCAGCCTGAACGTTCTCAAGAACAACAAATTTATCTTGTTCATTTAAACCCTTTGAATCTACAAAGTCTGCTAATAGACACAGTGATGGTACTTTGTTGTTTTGTAGTATGTAGCATAGAGCTTGCATTTACTCCTGGGTTATGGCATTTCAATGTAATCTGTCTGTGGCAGTTTGAGAAAATGACACAAGTATCTTTACAAATATGAATCTGCGAGTCAGATCTCTTAAAATGACCTTATATAGTATAACTAATCCACATCAAATGTTGCCTTGGGAACATGACTGGAATGTGGCGTGTGCATGTTAAAGAGGTATTCTTCATAATAACAGGCGTTGCTTGGGCCATTATGTGGCACCGAATGGCAGAATCTTCATGCTCAGCCCCCTCTTTGTGCTGCGGTGTCTGTGGTATTCAAATAGATGACACAAGTCACCTTGTGCTGTAGCTGCTACAAAACCTCAGACACCCCCCCACTGCGCCGCTTCCACAAGCCCCCCCGCCCCCTTTCTACTCAGCCTTCCTCTCTTTGACACTCTGCCAGGCCAGCCACGGTTGATGTGGGGTCTTTGTTCCTGAAGTTGCGCTGAATTAATGTATTCTCTCCACTGTCATGTTTTTTACATTCAGTGACACTTCACTTCCACCTGCCGCGCCACGTCTCTGCCATGTTTGAAATATGCTGCTGTGTTGTATCGCGTTCGGTGTGATTATAGGCTCTATAATATGCCTTCCCTTTTTATTGTGGCGCAGATGTGATAGCACATGGCATCATATGCATTTTCACACTTGCTGTAATTGAAAAGCTGAAGGCGTGCACTGCTTCTTAATAGCTTCGCAACTGTTGTTGGTAGACCAACCTCTGTAATGTGTGAGTCCAGTTAAGACAATTCCTTAAAACTACAGATTCGGAGGAAGAGTTTTTGTCTTTGTAAAGCAGAATTACAAATAACATTTAGTATTAAAAGAAGGAGCAAGCCATCTCAGTCAAGCCGACACAATAGGATTCAATTCTGGAAACTGCCATTGGAAAATTCACTTAGAATTGTTTTCTGGGGTAGATATAACAATTTATCTCTGCCAGTAATTCCACCTTAGAGAGCTAAACTAAAGTCCTAGCCTGTCAGATTAACCAGCAACATTATGTGAAGGTATTAATCAGTCATGTTTAGATTTATAATGGCCTAGATCAATTTCATAAATAAAAAACATCCTAATGTGAAAAGCAGCCTAAACAGTGGGTTTAGCTTAATGTTAAAATGTTAGTAGAATCTCATTGCAGCTTTGGAAGGAACTCACAATGTAATGGAGGTTTTTACTTGTTTTTTAGTTGTGTTTTTACTATTTGTGGTTCACCACTGATAATATATAACAACAGATTATTTAAGACAAATTATTTTTACTTCTCTCAGTCTCCCCCTCTCTCTTTCTGTCCCCCACCTCTCGTTTTGTCTCCCTACCTCCATCCCCTCCTCCCTCTGTCTGTCTGTCTCCTCTCTTCTGCTTTCTCAGTCTGACTCCACTTCAGTGGGAAGTTGCTGCTTCAGCTTTGAGCTTGTAATACGCTCACCACAATCACTCTGTGCCGCAACCAGAATTGATGGATATAATCTATGTCCTAAGGAAAGCCTGACTGATATATCTTTTGGACAAAAAACTGTTACCTAAATCCCTATTACCATTAAAATGGCACGGGTTGTTTTGGCACTGTATCTGTGGTATATATAAATTATATCTGGCTAGGGATAAAGGGGGGGAACACAGCAACAATGCATTTCAAACGGGCTTTTTTCTATGAACTCCACTGTATGGACAAAAGTATTGGGACGTCTGACCATTACAACAATAGTGACTTTAATGCAAATTCATAGACTTTAATATGGAGTTGGTCCCCTTTTGCAGCTATAACAGCTTCCACTCTTCTTGAATGGCTTTCCACAGGAGCATTTCTGTGGGAATTTGTGCCCATTCAATCTGTAAATCATTTATGAAGTCAAGTACTGATGTCAGAAAAAAAAGCCTGCCTTGCAATCTCCGTTCCAGTTTACCCCAAGGTGTTGGATGGGGTTGAGGTCATCCAAGGGGCACAGTCATGCTGGAATAGAAAACATTCTTCCCCAAACTGCGTCCACAAATTTGGAAGCATGGCGTTGTCCTAAATGTCTCAGGGTCACCTGAATTCAATCATGTCCCAGTACTTTTGTCCACATAGTGTACATGAACCAGGTGCAAATTATCCATTTAAAAACTTTTTAAAACGTTACTGATAAACTGTTTTTATTGGTCAGGCTGTAGTCTGGAAGGCTTGATGTTCTCATGCTGACATGTGGCAGCTTGGCTGACACGGAGCAAGCTTGCTTTGCATAATGTTTACTGCCAGGCATCCTCCCCTAATTCCAAGGCGGCACTGTGGCCTGATGTTTGGTGCTTAATAATGCATGGCATCCTGTTTCTCATAGTGGCACTTCTGTGGTGTGTATGCCAGGCCGGGACACCTGCTGTGGTAGAAAAGCACTGAACCACATCTTTCAGCTTCTATTAATGCCTCCTACAGGCTGTGCACTTTTGATTTGTTTATATTTATTTTCAATCCCTCTTTAATGTTTTCCTGACTCTCATATTCTGCATCAGCTAAGCCTTTTTGATCCACTTAATCCCATGCGTTTCCTGCGTCTTTCTTTACTTGCACTATTGTTCTTACCTTTGTCTTTGTCTCAACATTTCTTTGTTTCTTGCTCTCTCTCACTCCCTCTCCCTCTCTCTTACTCTCTCTCTTTCTTTCTCCATCTCTTTCCCCTCCTTCTCCTAATAGATTATGTATCTTTCTGGACCTTCTCTCCCCCTAGCTTCCCCCTTCCTTCAATCTCACATTTCCTGCTTTAATCATAGAGCACTTACCCAGTGATAAACCTCTTTCTGTCCGCTCTCTCTTCACCTCTCTCACCCCACCCTCTCTCTCTGTCTATCTCTCCTCTCTCTTCACCTCTCTCTCTCTCCTCCCCCTCTCTCTCATTTTTCCCTCCCTCTCTCTCTCTCCCTTCCTCCGTTCTTACTGTCTCCCTCTTCTGCACATTCTCTTTCCCCCTCTCTCCCCTGTTCATTGTCTTCTACCCTCTCCCTCCCTCTCTCTCTCTCTCTCTCTCTTCCTCTCTCACACTCTCTCTCTGTCTTTTTTACTGTCCACCTCTTTTGCAAATTCTTTTTCTTTCTCTCTCCCCTGTACATTGTTGACTCTCCCTCTCTTTCCCGTTCTCTCTCTCTCTCTCACTCTATCTATCTCACTCTCTCTCTCTCTAGCTATCTCACTCTCCCCCTCTCTCTCTCTCTCTCTCTCTCCCTCTCCTGAGACTCTTTGTTAGCTTTTGTCCTGTCACACTGCACACTCTGCAGGTACTGCTATCTGAAACATACAAAGGGAAAGTGCTGATGGCTGGATATGCTATTAAAAACACATTTGTCTCTCCTACACACAGTCTGCCATATCAGACCATATTAGATCCACCCTTTAACTAATGAATATGCTCATGAGTGCACTGTTACAGTCTGTGGTGAAATATAGATTGTCCTGAGTCAGAAACAGTATTCTTTTGTGTGTATATTCTATTGTGCATTTGTCTTCATTACAATGAAAATGTCGACATTGCTCTGCATTCTGTATGAGCACATTGAGCTTTGGATGAAGTTTCCAGCAGCAAAGGAATGGCTAGTGCTGCTGCTGCTGCTGCTGTGTGTGTGTGTGGGTGTGTGACATTAATTAAGGATTTATTCTAGTCCTCTGGGGAGATTAAGAGAAGGGTTCTTTGTGGTCCTTTTTTTCATATGTGCCAACGTTTATTAAGCCACTAGCCAGAAATTCAGTGCAGAACTCGCCATACATTTACGCATTATTCATCATAGGGAGTGTTTAATTGTCAACAGTTTTGACAGGAAATTCTTCAACTTCCTCATATAAATTCCACATGAACTTCAGCATGTTTCTGCATGATTTTTCTCAGATATATTCTGACATTGATGCATGAAGATTAGAGAGACTGTCAGATGGTTTAAGAGGGAGACGGAATCACAAACATACACATTCAGAAGCAGGCACTGACTTAAAGACTCCTTATGTGCCCTCTAACAAGATGGAAGTTGAAATTGGGCTCCCCTTTGACCTTGCGTGGATGGACCCCTAGGTGGAGGGGACACTTAAGGGGTCTATAATAAGAAGTTACTGCTTTACATGTATTAGAAATCAAAGTGCTGGTCAATCTATTGGTTATATCCAGCCTTTGATAACACTTTGGTGGCCTAGTTGTTGCCTCTGTGATCAGAAGGTTGTGGGTTTGCATCCCAGGATTGCTAGTGGCTCCGATGAGAAACCCTTGATCAAAGCACTGTCCCTGTGCACTGCTCCTCATTCGCTGAGTCACTGGCTGCCCTCTGCTTTACTTTCTGAATGGGTTAAATGCAGAGAAAGAATTTCATCCTGTTTAAACTGTGTGCTGTGGTGTGGTGGCATTTTTATTATGAGCAGTACTCATATATGATAAACACTTTTCTGTCCCATATGCCATAAAATTATATCAAAGATCTTTCTTTGCTTATTCTGACTTACTCACATGTTCAGTACATTTATCTATAACTAATCTTGTTTACTAGTGCTGGTAGAAAAAGCTAATGTATGTAAGCGTGTAGAGTAAGGTGGCCCCTTTCTCCATGCATGGTCATTATTTTTGCACATTTTTAAGATATGGTCCACTTGTATGCAAAGACAGTATTTGCACAAACCCCAAAAATGTGTAAAATGTCACCTACCGCCATTCCATGATTCGTAGAGTATTATGTTGTGCGTAGTACTCACTGTAGCAATAATGTAATCAATTCTGCAGTGCATTTTGGTGATTTTGGAGAAGTGGTTATAGCGGGGAAATGTGTAGCGCTAGGTCTCTGAGCTGCTAACCCAGTTCCACACAATGCTCGCTCCAGGAGGTCTGCCTTGCAATAACTGGCTCTCACGGAAGCTTTTCATCAATGCACCAATGAGGAGTCGGTTTTGGCTTCTCCCAGCCAATTAGGAATGTGCTTTGTTTGTTCCGCACCACAGTGAGCTGGAGGCTCTCTTGCGCACCCCGCTGTGCCGGATCAGTATCTCTGAGTCGGCTAAAACTTTCGACAACTTCCCCAACTTCTGAGCTTCATCCCTGTGTCTGAGCTAGAGAGAGTTTTAAAAGCTCCTGATTGAAGTGTAAAATCAAATGGACAAAATCTTCACTTTAGCCCAAATACAGCCTAGACATGTTTGTTTTTTTAGTTTTGCACTGTGGAGCTACAGACCTTAATAGAAGCTTATACCACCAATGAGCATGCAGTAAACTTCAAGCCCGAGTGATCGCAAACTGTAGGCAAGTCCGTTTGAGATTATCTAATCGTTGGTTAGAAGAAAAATAATAATGGCTTTGCGTGTTAGTTGCACTAGTTTCAGTCCAGATCTGCTTTGATTTCTCACTCTTCTCAACCCGATGATGAATATGTGTCTGCTGCTGAGAGCATAGAGAGGAAATATTGATTATGTCTGACCAGATATTTATGGTCATTTATTAAATGTAGGAATGCCCAATCTTATCCACAATGCTGAGGTGTGGCCACAACTTGTCTTTCTATCCACACAAGACCACCCCTGACTGCGTATTTTATGAGACAGGGTCAGCTGGTGGCCTAGTGGTTAGGGCCCTGTGATCAGGAAGCCATGGGTTCGATTCCAAAGACAACTAAGCACCTGTGAGATACCCTGAGCACAGGCCCTTCCCCACACACTGCTCCCCATGTGCTGTGTTCCTGGCTGCCTGCTGCTTCACTTGTTGAATGGGTTAAATGCAGAGGAGGAATTTCGTGCTGTTCACACTGTGAAAGTTTAAACATGACATTTTGCTCAGTGGTTTCTTTCATGCAAATTAGAATCAGAAAACTGTGTTGAACCTGGAAGAAATTGCTTATGTTATGACTGCAAAGACACAAAGAGACACAAAGACGAGAACAATATGAAATTCAATGTCTACAAGCTATAAAGCACTATACAGGCAGCTGGTGAAAATATTGTGACGAGCAGTGGAAGGAGGTGAGTCGACATGCAGGGATTTTCTTGGATTTTCTTTCTTTCTTGGACTTTTATTTCTCTCACACAGCATCACACAGCAGCAGCACACACAGACACACTGCTCTCTTCTCTTCCCTTACTCCGACTGAGGAGCCCACCCTCGTGGCCCCTCCCCAAACACTCAGGCTGTGTCCGAAATCGCATACTACATATTACATTTGAATTAGTACGTACTGCTCTACCGTTAAAATAGTACATACTATACAGTATGAATGAGGGTAGTATGAATGGAATTGGGACGCACTGCATCCGCTGTGTTGATGTTGTCACATGTCGTGTGTTGTCACAGCAGCGCGTTATTTGTTACCTTTACAGAGGGCATTTTCTCACAAGTGTAATTTAACCACAATGAACGTGTCATTTAATGTTTTCTTTAAGGTACTTGCACTTGAAAAGAGCCGCGTCTCTATTTGCTGCCATTTTTCGAATCTGCTGTTGCGTCTCCCCACACATCACGTACACACAATAACCCAAATTAACCCCTTGTCTACCACACAGTTCAGTCCTGCCTGCCAGCTCGCCACAATATATTTTTATATTTTATATTTTAATGACGTGTTTATTCATCTTTTCTTTATTGTGTGTTTGTTTACTGATAGGTCCTGGCAGTGTGAGTGATGACCCTCCTTTTCACAGGGTCATCACAGAGTCTTGCACAGACGGGCCCAGAGCGCCCTGCCGCAGCAGCCCGCAGCCCCCCTGCACACCTGTCCCCACCCGCCGCACGCTGCTACCCCCTCCAGCAGGCTCCCCTGCAAGTAAGTATTATGGATGTGGCTAATTTAGATTTTCAAAGGTCCAAAAGAATTCATTAATGAATGCTCAGTGAACCGCAAGGCAGCAAAAAAGGACTCATGCTAGTTCACAACCCAAGGAAACGAAATACATTTGAAAGCATGTTTTATCTTTGAAAAATAGCTCCTGGAAATCAGTAGGTCCTCCAGTTTTGGAACCTGGATTGTTACCAGAAAACCAGGACCAGATCTGACCACACAAACTGCTTTAGCAACACAACCCTTGGCAACATGGTCAGGTTATGACACTTTTTTGTTTTTGTGGAGTAAAGAATGACATATTAAGCGTACTCACAAAGACAACAAAACGGTTGCACTTTAGTCCTGTTAAAAATAAAGGCACAGTTTACTGAGTTATTTACCTATACATTTTCTCTCGCTTCCTGTAATAAATATAATTAGAGATGGGCCCGATCCAATATAATATCGGTATCGGGTGCGATATAGCTGTAAGTACGTCATCAGATATCGGTCGGACAGGCCTGATCTATATATTCCAATTTGCAGCTTGTGCTGGACCTTAAAGTCGACGCTGTGTAATACGAGATGCATCACCGCTCCTTGTTCCATACCATGAACCTGCGGCAACTTCAGTCTGAGCAAGTGAATCACATTAGCCTTTGTTTTGAACAAAATGTCGCTCGTTTGGAGATACTTTGGTTTGAAAACGCTGAAAAGCAAGACGGCTACTTGCACTGTGTGTAAAGCCAGCATACCAAGGCCTGGAAGTACGGTTGTGTCGTACAATAAAACAAAATTAATCAATCACCTGCAGAGATTTCACAACAAAGAGTACCAGGAGTTTATGCTAGCAAACAGGGAAAAGACGCTCGTTGAAGTTTTCCGAAAACGTAATAAATTTACAGCAGACAACACAAATGCAAAAGGAATATCAGAGAAGACTCTTAGCTCAAGACCTCTTTGGGGTTCTTCCAGGGGCTATTCTGTGTGTTTTTTTGCCCTCTCCCCCTCTTCTTGTCTCTCACAACATGACAAGGCTAAAGGCATCTTGTAACTACCGAAGTGCCCATGTCACCCTCATGTCACCATGAGGGTTACCCTCTGCCCATGTCATATCTTCTACGTGTTTGACATATCACATGGCATATTGCAATAAGTAGCAATAATATTATATTTTATCCCATATTGTATAGCCCTTCTACACACTGTAAAATGACTGTTCAGTTGGTAGCCTAGTGGTTAAGGCATTCGCCCTGTGATCCGAAAGTCCAGGTTTGTTTCCCAAGACCTCTACGCACAGCTGAGATAACTTGAGCAAGGTCTCTCCGGGCACTGTGTTCGTAGCTGCCCCCTGCTTCACTTGGTGAATGGGTTAAATGCAGAGAAAGTATTTTGTGCTGTCCGCACTGTGTGCTATGGTGTGTTCACATATGACCAGATTGTAACTTTATTTATTTTTTTATTTGATTTTTTACTGTGCACATGTAAGAAGAAGTCTTGAGAAGAAGCTGAGGGTCAGCCTGCTTTCTTGTGGCTGAAACTATTTTAATTTGTTGAATCACATGCTTTGCTGCATCAAAACATCCGCACAATATCAACCCATTCCAAAAAAAAAGCGGCATCAATAGGAATGCATCTCTAGTTCATGGAATGCAGCCCTACCTCCTCTAGCTATGCACATCAGTCTGTTAGTTTCCATGACAAGCGCCTGGCAAAAACTAAAGCCCAACACAACTGGCCCAGCTATTCACGCCATGAAAGAACGTCCCCTCCAGGCAGACACTGGTTAGATCTACAATGAGATCAATATCGCCTGTCAGCATATTTGAAGCTAGACTCCCCAGGGCTGTATGCAATCTTGGTGAAAAGTGCTAACTGTGGACATTTATCCATGAGGTTTCTGGGTTCTGAGAAGGCGAACTAAAGTTGGCTGCCCAGCAGGGGCTCAGATATGAGATCTTCACACCCATCTCTCATCCTATGAAGATATTTTAGTGAGGCTCATAATAGATTTGTACAGAAGCAGGTATCATCAGAGGGACCCCAGTGATCTCTGCCACTGCAGTGTGATCAGTCTAACACAGTGAGTGTTATTTCAGCAGTGATAATTAGTTGATATACTGGTTGTCTGCACTGCTTATACTGGTTGTCTGGTGAGTTTCAAGATTCAAAACATTTATTGTCACATGTACAGTAGAAAGTAAATGAAATTCTTTATTTCTCTGCTGTCCACACAAATGCCCAGATTAGAGTTAGTAAAGAGTTAGTTAAGTGTAATGCAGTGCAGTTGTAGAGAGATATTAACTTTGCAATTGGAAAGGAATGTGCAAAAGGAGCTTAAAGTGCAAAAGTACAGTAGGAGGTTGGTCACCTGTATAGGAGTCTGTTGGCAATGGGGAAGAAGGAGTTGTTGAATTGAGAGTTGAATTTCTTGCTCATAGTGCCCAGAACCTGCCTATTTTGACCAAAGGTGACAATTTCACCGACTTCCAAAATGACCGACCACACTTTTTTCCCCATGTGAACTGTGGGAGCAAGAGCTTCTTAGAAAAATGCCTTTGCAGAAACACACCTGCACATCACAAACACTAGAGGACATCTCAATTATTAGCTACAACCTGCTCCAAAGACACCTCCGTGACTTCAAATCAGTGTACTGACACTGAAGGGCCCAGCGCAGGCAACTGCTTGCAAAGCTTGAAATTGATTTAAAATTGCATACACACAAATAGGTAGCCAATGAGAATAGAGCTGACAAAACAGCTTAACGTATAATAAATGAGTCTGTGCTGACGTTGAGACTTCTAATTAACTGACAAGCATGTTTTACTATGAAGTCACCAATAAGCTGAAGTAAGCTGACTCAGCTAAAAATTGTTTAAGCTTTTTTAAATACACTGAATATGCAGTTGTTACTGGTCCAAAAAATATTACTGATAAATTCTAACGTTCCAGAATGAGTGCTTACCTACATAGTAGCCAAATCAGCACCCTGAACCACAATGTTGCTTTAGTGTGAAGGACCTCATATGATTATAAGGTCATAAGTAGATCTTTGCCATTAATGAGTTACATTTTCTATATGGTATGCTTGCTTAAACAGGTGATGCTGCTGACACACAAAAGCAGTTCTGAACAGCCTTAATTAAGCCAACAGCTGATGCAACAAAACTAATTAAGGCATACAACCCACTAAGCCCCAATAATTATTTTGCTTATTTGTCCTTGTAACTAAAACTGTAAAAACCCAAAACTGTCAGAGCAGGCTTTCAGCCTAGTTAGGTTTTTTCATTGTTGACTGTGACAAAAATCCGAAAAAATATCATCTTTGTGTGAGGATATGAATTGTTTTCACAGCGTGGGTTTCTCACTCACCCCTCCCTTTTCATGCTTTTTTTCTTTACTAGCAGCTCAAAACAAAATCATAACAACATTACCAGATCCAGCAGAGTCTGATCTGAGCAGAGTTACAGGGGAAAATAGTTCATTTGATTATATTGATTAAAAACATCCAAGCTGATTCCCACTCCACTGACAGAATGATCACAGGGGGCTGTGCAGAAAGAGACTCGGAGCATTAATGACACACCTGCCTATTTGACAATGAATGTCAGGTGCTTTTCTTTTTTAGCCTTTTTTGCCAAACAGAACAGTGGTTCATTCTTTGTGTCCTCCGACCACACCACAGGGTTAATTTTGTATTAAAAAAAAAAAAAATATATATATATATATATATATATATATTTGTAGTTCCAATGAGATTCCGCATAGTACAGTTCCGTTCTGAAGGCAGTGTGCACATGCATTCTTTCCTTGGCAATTTTTCAACAGTTCCATGCTTCTCAAGCTCCTTTTAATTGACTGTAGGTTATTTTAAAGGTCCCATGGCATGAAAATTTCACTTTATGAGATGTTTTAACACTAATACTATTTCCTCTAGCCTGCCTGTGGTCCTGTATTGGCTATAAATGGCGATAGGTGTAAAGAGTGCCTTGATCATCCTACTCCTCTGTTGAGAGGACAGCTCAGATGGAATTTTCCCTGTATGTCATTATATGGGGAAAGCTTACCTCCCTTTTCTCATGCTGTGCCTGCTTTGTCCGCCCATAGAATGTGCCCCCCACCTACTTTAAAAACTAGCTACTGTCAATGTGATCATGTAAGAGATCACTTTTTCCTGTAGAGATATCATGGCCAGAGGAAATACAAGCAAAAATTCACTGCCCCCCCCACTACCTCTAACTAGTTTTTGTCAACATTTTAATAAATAATCTGACAATAAATTGACAATAAATTCTCTGATAAAGTTCAAAGGAATGAACGTTCAAAACGCTATCGTAGTTTAAAGTGTCAGCTCTCGTTCGCCATCTAGTGGCTTGGGGGCCCCAAGCAGCTGCCTGCCCTGCCTGCTGACAAGATGCACCTCTGATCATGGCTTGCAAACCAGTGAAGCAGTAGTTGCCGGTGCTTAGAAATGAGCATGAATGTATTTTTTTTAGAAAGAAGGCCTACCGTGGCCACAAGCTGGCCCCTCCCCCATCCTCCACCTTGGCCCGGCTCTCTCTTCCTCGTTACCATTTAAAGCTACAGACACAGAAATGGGAAATCTCATTGTGGGACGGGCTTGAAGTGGCTGTAATTCTGCACTACGCCAGAATTTCAGAAAGAGACTTAGATACAGTATTAGGGGACCTATGTAAAAGCATACAAAAACAGCATGTCATGGGAACTTTAATAATGAGGGGCCGTATTACAGAAACTTCCTAACTTGAAAATCCTATCTTAAATCGTCATACCTTTATGTTTAAGATAGGAAGTTTCTGTAATACGGCCCCAGTTCCTAATCTGTGCAGGCCCACAATCTTATATCTCATTCAAACTTACAGCTCTCTGGTTTGAAACATTCATGGATGATTGATGGATGATTGAAGGAGTTTATGAAAAAAGAGAACAATGGAATTCGTAAAATATTACAGTAAAATAAAACTGTGAATATTGGAGCTAAATTTATGGGGAGTGTTCTCGGACCTGCAAAATTTCGTCACATCAGTGTTACACAAGCTGGTGTCCTAGTGGTTAGATCACGAAGTTGTGAGTTCGAATCCCAAGACTGCTATGCACCTCTGAGGTTCCCTTGAATAAGTGCTGTCCCCACACTCTACTCCCGGGTGCTGTGTACCTGGCTGCCTGCTGCTTCACATGGTGAATGTGTTAAATGCAGAGGAAGAATTTCATACTATGTGCTGTGGAGTGTTCACATATGACAGAATGGTCACTTTCAGTTATTGTGCAGACAAAGTGTGCGCAATCAATGAAGATGGGCCTGCAAAAATGTGACCTCAGCCTCAGTCCTCGAGTGTTATCAGGTCTGTGCCACTCTCACTGTTGAGCCCATTAATCTTTAAGCACTGTCTTCTGTGACCGCATTAACCACGCAGGAGCTCCAGGGCTTGGTGGTAGACTGTCAGGACTGCTAACCCAGCAGTTAGGCTTTGGGTTTAGATCCTAGCTGGAGTCAGTGGTGGTGGGGAAGGTGGTAATTCCGTGGAACTTTTCGAAGAGCAAAAAACAAGTAGCCTAATAGTGAAAGAAATGTACTGATGTTTTCAGAATCAGAAAACTCCTGGAGGAAATTGCTTGCGTCTGATCATGAAAAAATATATTTTTGAAATGTTTGCATTTGAAATAATTTTAAAAGGTCAATTTTATATATAAATATTAGGGATGTCCCGATACCACTTTTTTATGTCCGATACCGATATTGTAAATTTGGATATTTGCTGATCCGATACAAATCCGATACTCACCAAGTCTTTTTTTAATCAGTAAGCAAAAAATAATGATTTCAGAAACATATCCAGATACATTTTCCATACCTTAACACAAATACAAAAATCATAATTGTAATAGAATAAGGAAGAAACATTGCACAGAGTACTTGGTATAGT
>JBBPDH010216364.1:0-13304 GCA_037974565.1 Clupeocharax schoutedeni
GGCTGCAGTTCTACAAAGTGTAACATCACATGTCTATACGCGTTAATTGCGTTAAAAATATTAACGCGTTATTTTTTCTGTGATTAATTAATCTAATTAACGTGTTAACTTCCCAGCTGTACTTTTTACACAATGTTTCTGCTAAAGGGAGCTCGAACTAAATTGAGCTATAGGACGATAGGAGAAAATGAACCATTATTGATCAGTAAAACAAACGTATGCTTATAGTCTCACTCTAGAGTAGTTGGGTTTATTTTTCATGAGGCTGTCAGCAAAAGATGGAAGCCAAATCCTGGATGTCCCATAGTCAATGAAGAAATGAGATTGGATATTAAAACAACAAAATTATCCAAAAGGATCATCCAAAATGTTAACATTAAAATGAAAAAGGGCAAAAATCAAGTTTCTTCATCACAGAGGTGCTATTGGGTTCTTTTTACTGCACACACATTGTCATTTGCTTGTCCTTGTCTCTAGGTTCCGGGTGTTTCTGAGAATCGGCCATCAGTGCTGAGGGGAGACCACTTGCTCCTGACTAAAAGTCAAGACCTGGATCTGCAGTCAGTTACCAAATACAAAGGCTTTGTGCACCGCGTGGAGCTCGACCAGCTCAAACTTGGCTTCTCCCAAAGGTAAGATTTTTGTAGGCCTGCAAGATTTGTGTTTAATCTTGTCAATATCAAATGCTAACACTGTGAGATATTGGACTATATGGGTTATTAGTAATTGTAAGATTTGAAGGTGTTTGCTTCATTCTGTTTTACTGTTTCAGCGGGGTAATTCTGTCCTTAGTTTAAGACTATATTATACAACTTTACACTCTCTGCATGTTGTGCAGGTTCTTGGCCAGTTTTATAGACAACATGAAGTTTCGGGTGGAGTTCACCTTTAATCGACTCCTGATGAGACTCCAGCACCGTGCTGTGCAGCTGGCTGTCCAGCACCAACTTGAAGACGTCCTGTTCCCCAGAGGGTCAAATTCTGCAGCCTCGGCACAACTTAGACTGACGTCAGTACGCTTTTATTTAGCTCCTGATGGCCAGCCTTCATTATGAGGTGCCACATTTTCTATTGAAGATTCTGAAAGTGGTTTTCTTTGTATGTATGTGTCCGTGTGTGTGCATATAGTCTCTTTGATAGAACGTTGGAGCAGAACCACGAGCAGTACACTGCAGTGTCCAACATTGTGGCAGGTGTGTCAAAGCCGGCACCCTACCTGGTGTTTGGACCTCCAGGTACGGGCAAAACAGTCACCTTGGTGGAGGCGATCAAACAGGTGGGGCAGCTTTCGCCACCTGCTGCATTCACCACACCTGCCACACCTGTAGTAGAAACACGAGAGAGGCATCAAACACATACGCACACACGCACACACACACACACACACACACACACACACACACACAACATGGTAAGGGTTGGAGGCATAACTGTAGAGGCATCACAGTGAATACTGATATGATGATAATAAAAATAAAGAAAAAGCTGAAAAACAAAAATCAGATGGCCACTCAAGCCAAGCATGATCCTGAACAGAGTTAAAGAGATTTGTTTCAAAAATCATCATAAGATGATCAGAGTGGTTCAGTGTGAAATGTGCAGTTCTAGAGAAAAGTTAGAATTGTTAACTCAGACGACACGCATAGGATCATTAGATGTTTTAGATGGTAATTAAACTGGATTTATTTGACATTGTAACCACTATCACCACCACCACAAGGAGATGTGAGTGAGTGTCTCTACTATTCGCTATTTCACATCAAACTTCACTGAATGACAATGTATATCTAAACAATTGATGTGAGCAGTAATTGGTGGATTTCCCTACTATTAGATTATTTTATTTTGCTGGAAAATCCCAGATTCTTTTCAGAGCCAGTGATGAGGCAGGTATGTAATGCTATAGCGAGGTTTACTGAGACAGAAAAAAAAGGGATGGACCAGAGAATGTTCCCCTTTATCAGGTGTTTACTGAATATGCCAGAGACTTGCCGAAGGTCAGTAGACCCTTTAAATCATGTCACAGCTGGGGTTGGAATGCAAGTTTGTGTAGAATAGACTAAACAGTTATAACTAGTGAATGATTCTCACAGACTCGCTTGATTATCATGGAATCATGCAGTACTGATTAAGGGCCTTGATTAAGAAATAATTAATAATCAATTCAAAATATTGCTTCATTCAAACCAGGTAAAAAAATACCAAAACTCAATATAAAGCTTAATCACCTTTCGACTCTAAAAGACAAGGGAGGTAGTTAGGCAGTCAACACTTTGTAAGAATATATAAAACTGATCCCAAGTAAACTAGTCACTGTATATTGATTAGATTCTGTACTTTGGATCAGGATAATCAGTCACAGTTGTATCATCAAGAGGAGGAGACAGAAAGGGAAAGAGGAAATGCATGTTGAAAAAAAAAAAAAAAAAAAAAGCCTTTATGATATTAATACCCAGGACCCTAAAAGTCTCAATATGCCAATCAAAGAAACCCAAGAATAGACTCAGCTCTTTATTGACTTTCCCATTTGATTTTGTGTTGTGCTCTATTGACTAAAGACTTGCACAACAGTGTAGATGGTGGCAGGTATCATGATATAAGTTCATAATTAACATGGGCAGGATCTGTTTGAGCTCTCCTGTTGACAGACTGATGTCTCATTCTTTACACACCTCACTGTAGATTGTTTATTAAGGTAAACGCTGACTACTTGCTGTGAACAGTCACTTTCTCACTCTCTCACTCACTCTCTCTCTCTTTCTCTCTCTCTCTCAGGTGGAGAAGTGTTTGCCAGATGCCCATATCCTAGCGTGTGCTCCCTCTAACAGTGCTGCAGATCAGCTGTGTGAGAAACTGTTGCCCCATGTTGACTCTCACAAAGTCTACCGAATGTACGCCCTCAGCCGCAGTCCTGACCTCATACCCCTCAGTCTGAAGGTTCATAGCAGGATTCAAACTTTTTCAAAATGAACAGGCTTTACTCAGCGCGTCATTGCTGCCAGTATAACCGTGCTTTTAATTGTTGGCTTTTTCTTTAGGGCACCTGTAATCTCATAGGAGAGGAGTATGAGTTTCCAAGTAAAGAGGAATTGAAGCAGTATAAGATCATCGTCACCACAGTGTTTACAGCTGGCCGGTATAAACCCTTACACAGTAAATCCTTACACAGCCAAAATCATATATCAGTATTTTACCTTTTACATTGTGTGTGTGTGTGTGTGTGTGTGTGTGTGTGTGTGTGTGTAAAGGCTGGTCACTGGGGGGTTGCCTGTTGGTCATTTCACTCATATCTTTGTGGATGAAGCTGGTCATGCAGTGGAGTCTGAGGCCGTAATTGGCATAGCTGGTAAGAAATATACTTACAAGGATACTTGGCACCATGATTTTCTTAGACTTCCTATAGCTAATCATTTTAATAATTAAAATAACATTAAACATTGAGCTATAGGCCTTAAACAAATTGTCGCTGTCAGAACAAAAATTTATGAGGAAACTGCCCTGAGGGCATCGCTGTCGGAACAAAATATTTCTCAAAATCTCACAGGAGAAGGGAGAAACGGTCTGAACTGAATGTAATTCAGAGTTCATCCTAAATAATTTTGGTTTCTATTAATCTGTTTGGATTCCATAGGATCAAATCAGGATTAAAAAAATACAGCAACAATTTCATGTAATGTGTTCTCTATATATTATAAAGGTTTTTGAATTAAAGCACCAGGAATAGCTGCACCCTTGAGTATAAAGTGTGCATCATATTCTCAATTATACTGTTTTAAATAAAACAACAAATGAATTTTGCATTTTACCTTCTTGAAATCTTTTTACTAATTGTGCACCTTGATGGAGGTTCTGCGATTTCTTTCTTTGTTGCTCTTGATTTTCCTATGCATTCCACAACCGAGGCACATCAACAGTGTATTCTGAACATTTGAATGTATTTGAATGTATACAATGACTTTATTCTCTTGTAAAAATAAACAAGTAAATGTAAAAATAGAGAAAATGCAGTTAGTTGACAGACCAGGAATGGTTTCATGGTTTGTTTTATTTGTGGGCACATATTTTACCTGTGTTTGTTCAGGTCTGCTGCGTGCAGGGACAGGGCAGCTGGTACTGGCTGGAGATCCGAAGCAGCTGGGACCTATTCTAAGGTCTCCGATCGCTATTGAATACGGACTGGGTGAGTTGTGCTCTGCAAGTTCTCTTAGGCCTTAAAATGAGAGAAGCATGAGAGTGTATTTCATACTGGTCACCATTAGGGGTGTAACAGAGTGCACATGTGATAACGCATCATGGAGAAAAAACGTTCTGATCATTTGTCAGACTTTTCCATTGCTGATTTCCGTCAGGTGGACCCGAAGTCACATTACTCCACTGTCTGTCCTTTCTCTGCCGAGTCATCATCCAAACATCACCCAACTTTTTAACAGATCAAAATGTCAAAGAGCCCATATAGATTAGAAAGAAGGAAAGTAAATAGCGGTGTTATGTTACATTAGTCTTGAAATGAATTTTGCCATACTATTGTCTGGCAGTGCTGTAAGTTGTCATGGAGACAGATCAGCTAATGGAACATTGAGGGCCGGACTACTGCTACTGCCGAAAGACTGGGCGTCATTTCAGGGTAGTTATTAAAGACGTAAAGAGAAAATCATATTCATGTCCTGATGCATCATTTAGTTCATTTTATATAACAATAGTGGGTATAACAACAAAACAGAGACCATTGCAATCAGAGACAAAGAAGCTCAAGAAACCCCAGTTCAAAAATGAGCATCCTGCCATCTTCCCTCTCTAAGGAACAAGAAGAAAGTCATCTTTAGCAACCATCTGGCAAGAATCAGGACAGTTTACACAAATTTCCCCCTTATCCCAAGCTCACTGTGTCCCATAAGCTGCACAGCCACCAGGCTTCTGGAGTCCTGGACAGCAATATTTGAGTGATTCAGAAAACATAAATCACTGTCAGGTCAGCAGAAGTGTGTCTGTGTGTATAAATAAAGCTTATTATTGTGTCTTTTTTGGCCAGTCATACTTTGGATTTACTGACAGTGATGTATCTTTTCTGAATTAGGGCTTTATTTCTGGTACAGTCATGCATAATAACCTGGAACACACTATTCAACCTTCTTATCAATTCCTTAAATTAACTCCATCGACTTTCAAGATGAAAGACATGATTTAAATTAAAAATAAAAGCGTCACTACGATGCTCTCGCTTGGTTATCTACATGTTAACAGCGCTGCGGTTCTGCTCTTGAAGATCTGTTGGTTTCTGGGACACTGTGAGCCTTGTGACTGGATGAAATTGAGAGATATAGAATGGACTGTTTGAAGGGGAAATCAAATACTCATGTAGGCTCAGGGCATGTACATACTCTCTCAATGACACAATGGTCAGACACTGGTTGACCACACAGGAAGAATTTATTGTGTTTTGTTTGTGTCCCCAATATCACCATGGAGAAAATTAACCCTACCCCACAACAGCGCCCCCCCCCCCCAAACATCATAGTATAAGATGTTTTTTCACTATAATCCCTGTATATGATACTTGATGTAAAGGCATTGTTTAGTGTTAAAACTGCCATTTAACAAACCAGTCGAACACATTTATGTCATCACCCCCCAGCCTTCCAGCTGGAGTTGAATTGAAAAGAATCATAAGTTTTCTTCATTCAAATTTTGTTCTAAATATCATGATACTCAATCATGAACTCAGTTTTGTGATTCGAATTGAATCATGGCCTGAGTGTACTGTTTAACTCCACTATGGTGTTTTAGGTCTGTCACTTCTGGAGAGATTGATGACCAAAAACACACTCTATCAGAAAAAAGACAGTGTATTCAACACTCAGTACGTCACCAAGCTGCTTCGCAACTACAGGTACAGTGTGGATGTCCAGCATTTTTAAGAAGTCGGTTTGAAAGGCATCCAGATCCTGCCTGGTCTCCTTTAACCATTCACCTCTGTCTCCTTCCCACGAAGATCTCACAGATCCATCCTGAAAATTCCTAATGAGATGTTCTATGAAGGAGAGCTGCTGCCATACGCAGATGAGTATAGCACCAACTTGTACTGCAACTGGGAATACCTTCCCAAGAAGGTGAGTTACTGTGTACTACCGTTACTACATGAAGACAGTAAAGTGAACTTGAGTTACTTTAAGAAACATATTATAATGACCGGCTTTAATTAAGGACGTATTATAATGACCTGAAATTGTCTGGATTATGCCCAGACTTGAATATAAGTAAAAGACCATAAATATGCAAGACGACTGAAAACATGCTTCAAGAAAATTGGAAATAATTTTTGATAGAGAAGAATAATAGGGAAGTGGAATTAGCTAGCAAAAAGAAACACAACTCATTTTAGTAATTTTTGTTTTAGGTACAACAAACAAATATACTTGCATGTAATATTTAAGTATTCTAACTTATTTTCACACAAACTGTGTAACTTGTGCATATGACTGCACCAGCAGTATTCATACACATGTATGTTTGATTGATGTAGTTTTCCTGACACTAGATCCAGAAAGTGAAACTAGGGCTCCATCAACATATAAATGCAGCTGTTTGTTTGATTTTTTTTTTTTCACTCAGCATAAATGCAGGTTTTGCTGGTTTGCCTACACCACTCAAGCAGAACATGTTAGCATCATCTTTACATCCTCAGTCTTGTTACATCTGACCCTCAGAACTCGCATATGTTATTCAATCAACTTTTTACCCCGAGATGTTATTGCACTTTTGTACAAAAGACATTTTATTAAACAGAATTACAAAATGTAATTTTTTTTCCAGGAACAAATCGAAGCTGCATTTCTGTGAATAAACATGCAGAGTAAAATCCAGTTCGATTAGATTAGCTTAATATTAACCTGTTATGTTTCCAAGTACACATTCCTTTTGAATTCTGTATATGTACACTGGATTATCAGCTTTTCTCTCTGCTTATTCGTTTGCTTCTCAGGGGTTTCCACTGATATTCCATGGTGTACATGGGAAGGATGAAAGGGAGTCAAACAGCCCGTCCTTCTTCAACACCAGTGAGATCACCAAGGTGGTAGACTACCTGAAGAAGCTGCTGCTGTTGTCACAGGGCAAGAAGGGCATCGCCAAGCTCTCCCCCAAAGACATCGGCATCATCGCCCCCTACAGGAAACAGGTGGGGGTCTCAGTATCATGTTTCAGAGCAAGTATTCACTCCCCAGTACATGTAGTCCGTTGTTTGAAATGATACTGCCAAAATAGCCTGTGTGAAACTTAAGTGTGATTGCAGAAGCGATTGTTCTTCTTTGTATTATTATTTTTATTTCACCCGTTATGTTGGAGCCTGTACTGATTTTTGGTACAATTCAAAACAAATATCTGGTGCAGAACATAGTCACATTTTTGTGGTCAAGTTGTGGCTAAGACAGCCGGAAAGGGACAAAAAGTTGAGAAACAATCACAGAGCAAAACACACAGCAGGCTTACAAAGTAAAGCTCAGATTATTATATTAGTGTTAGTAGGGTAGTTTAATTAAAATACCACAGCAGTTAACGACGTGCTCAGCTGGCCTTAATTATAGATGGTTTGGTACGGACCAGCCAGTTACCAGCCCCCAGGTGGTTTAGCGATAGAGCGCCAGCTACTGGATGAAGAGAATCAGAAGAAACAGTGTTGCAGGATTTTTTTTTTGGCCTTAATCCAATATTTGGGTGTCGTCTATAGCAACCACGCAATCACACACAATCCACATTCTGACATGATGAACAGCAAATTTGCAGGTATCAACCTGTATAGCAGGTACATCTTTGCTGTTTGAATGGAGCAAAAAAACAGGGCAGCCAATCAGAGCAAAGATAATTTGCAAAAGTCTGTTTGATTCTAGAGGATTAAAAAAGAAATTATGTAAAAAATGAACTATGGCTATAATTCATAGATGTTATACATGGACATCAGGAAAAATAAAAATTAGAAAAGGTAGCAAACACACCTTCTTTCCTCTAAGGACCTATTGTCAGTACAGATGTCAGTTCTCTACTCTCATTACTACATAGATTTGTTCTATAAAACAAGTCTCCTAAACCCAAAAAGGGGTCATGTGCAAACTTGTATATCTAGAATAATCTTGGTTATCATTGCGTCTCTGCATCTGCAGGTGGAGAAACTGAGAAAGGCAATCAGAGTTTGTGATAAAGATTTGAAAAGTTACGATGGAATTGAATATCTGAAGGTAAGACTGAGGGATTTCCATATTTGTCTTTGATGCAGCAATATGTAGAGCATTGTCTCCCTGAAGACCTATTAAAGTGTGTATTTGTGTGTGTTACAGATTGGCTCAGTTGAGGAGTTTCAGGGTCAGGAGCGGAGGGTGATCATTGTCTCTACTGTCCGCAGCAACAGCAAACACCTCAGTATAGATGCAGATTTCAACATTGGGTTCCTGAACAATGAGAAGGTATCACACAAACACTCACATATGCACTGTTAAAACATACACTCTCTCTCTCACACACACACACACACACGGCTATCCAGATTACTTGACCATCAGTTCGAATTTACATTCTTGATTTGTCACCCTCAGATTAGTTCTTAATGAACGTGGTCATTATAAAGCCATTCTCAGTAGTTTCAACATTTCCCAAAAGGGGAGCTGTTAGCACTTAAGTCACTTTTTACTTTTAGTGCTTGAAAGAGTGGTGAGATGTGATGTTTATCAGATGTAGAGACAGTACAACAGGGAAGATATAGAAGACAGTTTAAGTTTTTAAAAATCCTTTTTTTCCCCGAAATTTGGAAAAATGGTTTGTTCGATCAGAACAGATCTCTTTCTCTCAATTCCTGCAGAGATTCAATGTTGCTATGACACGAGCCAAGGCCTTACTCATTGTGGTGGGAAACCCAATCATTCTCTGCAGTGATTCAACCTGGTCCAGGTACTCACCATGTCTATCTCTGATATATGTTTGTATTTATATTATACTTATATTTGTTGTATTTTATAACACCCATAATATCACTAATGTTCCCATTAATGTATTACACTGTTGGCATGTTCACGTGTCTATATGTGTTTAGGTTTATTCAGTACTGCACTGAAGAGGGAGGCTACACTGGTTTGAACCGTGACAGTGTAGAAAGTCTCGATGACGTGTTAGAACGTCTCGCAGATCTTAGGATCCAGATGGTAGAAGGTGAGCAGTGCACTGCTGAGAGAAAACCATCCACACCTTATTCAGCTCCCATGCGCTCAATTTAACACTCTCAAGGTCAAGGCTAACATTTCCTCACTCTTACTATATATTCCTTTCCTCACGCCCTCACCATACTCACCTTGGGTCACTCAGAAATCTGCAACCACCAATGCAACACTGGTGTTACATTCATGGAACAGCCCTCAAGAGAATTTTTCTGCAAAAAATATATCGACGCAATACCACAGAAGCAGTGGATCAGCCGAGACCTGTTTGGAGTCCAAATTTGGCCCATATAGTTTAGAACAGTTCCCCCACAGTCCAAAGACATGGTCATCAGAAGGATTGGGGATTCTAAATTGAGCGTAGATGAATGTGAGTGAATAGTGTGTCCAGGATGAGTCCCATTGGCCCTGGGAAAGGCTCTGCTTACCCACGACCCTTTGTAAGGATTAAGCCGTTACATGAGTGAGTGAGTTTAGAACAGTAACGGTAAGAATAACATCTCTAAAAAGCTCTAGAAGGCATTAGTCATCACTATGTAAATACACTCCTAAAATGTCTCTCAGCCCACACAAACTTCATTGGAATGGTACAGACTTGTATGTGTGGTTTAGGACACTGTATGACACACTATATCTAGAAGTCCTACTCCTGAGGCGATTTATGACCCTGTTGTTTAAAGGTTGCGTTTGGCTGACACTGACATTTTTATAGCTCATTAGACAGTGTTAAACAGCCACAAGTCTGCACAATCCTCATAAAGATATTCAGCTGGGGTACTTGACAAATTGTGTATATCTGAGTTTTTGCTGACCTGTTCTATTGGTAATTGGCATTGGGAAGTAGAGAGTAGACATTGTGAGGTCATGTGAGAAATTGGTGAGTTCATGTAAGGTTTTAGTTACACTACAGGCCAGAAGTTTGGGCCCACCCTCAGATTATAAAATAAGAAGATCGACTGCGTTTTAGCCATAAGAACACATCAGTTCTGTCTTTAATCCACCAACAACACTGCACACAATTTCGTTCTTCAGCAGGATAATGATCCCAAGCAACGAATAACGAGACATTTTATTTTTTATTTTGTAAACCACATTTAGTCTCGTTATAGTTTATCGTCACATGACCGGCATTCACGTTGCGTCTCGTCTCGTTTTTGTCACGTGATAAATGTTGGTTGAGGATATTTATTCATATTTTTCGTTGACGAAAACACAGCTACATGGGATGAGCTGGACTCATCAGGAGATGAGTGTCCTGCAAATGAGACGTGAAAATGTGCTGAGAGAGTTCTTTCCAAAGATTGCTGGAAAGGATGTTGAAGACGAGGGGGCTGGTTATTATGAAGAAACTCATGCATAAGTTTTCATGTTCATTGTATTGCATCTTCAATGTTTATCGTTACACTGTAAAAAACAGTCAATTACATTTACGTATTTCCAATGTGGGCCCAAACTTCTGACTTGTAGTGTATGCAGTCTTAATGATGGATATAGAGGCACATAATTGCAACATGTAATTTGGATTTTCCCTAGTATGCTTTGAAGCATCCGTGTATGATGAGTTTTAATTTAAAGATACTCATAAAAGTGTGTCTTATTAATTAACTTTTTTCCTCTCACACCATCTAGTGGATACCGAGGAGAGTGGCATCCAGCAGTACGTGAACCCTGAGTGGAGAAATGAACAGTGACACTCTTCTTTTTGGTGTCTACTTTACCCCAGCACTTATGTTTTATCTGGTGTTCATGCACACCTGCTTCTCCCTTTTTACTGCAATCCTGTGGACCAAGAGAATTTTCAAAACGATTTTGACATGAGACATGTTTAGATTTGAATTAATGATCATGAAAACGTTCATTTAATGTTAAATGTGATAAAGATTACTGCCAATATTTTTACTAATCAAAATGAATTTTGTTTTGTGAAATTAATCCAGGAATAACACCTGAATATCTGAAAGAGCACTTAAAAGATCTACCTACTCAGAGTCTCAGGATTATATTGCACACAATTTTAACATACACCTGAATGAAATGAAGCCCGAAGTGTTTTGAGAGGCATTTGCACTGTGTTTAAGGTGCTGCTGGAATTGTATGTCTAGTAAAAGCTTTATGAGTTAATTGCTTTACTTTAACTGGACTGATTTGCTTTAGACTGATAGGCCTAGCATTAATAAACCTCCGCATTATTACAATTGGCTTGTTCCAGACCTTATTTTTTGTGGCTATATACGTGTTTCTTCAGTCCTGTTGTCACACACAAACAGAGAACCTGGTCCATTACTGTGCCAGTAGATTATATTTAAAATGTATACAAAAACTGCAGTTAGGGACAGAGCCAGGAAGTGGTTCCGATTATATTTAATATATATTTAGCTGAATGCAAGTTTTATGAAAGATACAAGTATCTACAGAGTGTCTACGAGAGGGTTGTACAAATACAGCAGTACTTAATTCTTAGCTTATTTATGATTAAACTCCATTTTTAGCGCTATTGTTAAATTGATTCTGGGGGGAAAAAAGTCCTTCAGTATTGTGCTTACACAGGAACCTCAAATTATACAGATAAATGTGGCAGCAGAGGTGGAATATGGACCTACGTCACTGTTTTTGGGATCAAGAACATATTAGAAACTACATGTATGAACTGTTTTCTCTATAAGAAAAATAAAATTATTTGCATACAGTGCCACTATTGCACCATGAGATAACAAATATGTTCCAAACCTGCTATGTATTGCCACACGCCACACGGTTTGTTAGAAGCAATTTGAGATTTTTCTCATAAAGAAAACAGCCCAAATATGAGCATGATAGTACAGAATGACTTACATCTTCAGAAGTAAAAGCTCACGGTAGTCTTCTGTTGGAAAAATTACCTTCTCTACTGGGGTTAGTTAAATCTTTGCTCTGAATGACATTAATTAAATCCCATTTCCAGACACATCCTCACTGCAAGAACAACATTTCATTGCAGAAATGTAATGGAGTGACTCTTTATCAGAAAGTCTCTCATCTCGTTTTCTGTATATCTTTCACCTCCTGCCCTGCAACTCCTGTGCCTTAATTAAAGTGTGAAGGAAAAGCTGACTGAAGAGAAAACTGCCTTTTCACCCAGAAAGGACTGATTTCCCAGACAAAGAATAAGCCTTAACCCAGACTAAAACAGGATTTCAATGGGAAACATCTTACTTTTTACTCAACCAAGGTCTAGAAACCTGTTCCATCAGGGGTAAACCAGCCTGCTCTTCCACAATGAAGATTTCTAGAAGTATCTTTTTTATAAGACATATTGTAATGCAAACCAACAATAATTAGAGTAATGCGAGGTAAGCAACTATAATGTGTCCTGATATAAAACACAGATGTAATTCTAATAAATATAAATAATCACTATATGGACAACAGTATTGGCACATGCCTGTTTTTCAGGTTTTGGACAAAGCCCTTTACTTTCAGTAAGGGTGATCTTAATGCCCTGGATGGCATGGATGAGATTCAGTGTGGCAAAACTTGTCCTGACCCCATCCAACACCTTTGGGATGAACTGGAACTGAGATTGTGAGACAGACTGTCTCTGCTCTACAGAATGAATGGGAGCAAATTCCTAGAGAAACTCCAAAATCTTATCGAAAGCCTTCCTAGAAGAGTGATAGTGGAAAATGAGCAACCAACTCAATATTAAAGTCAATGCAATGTCATTAAAGTCTCCGTTGGTGAAATGGTCAGGCATCCCAATACTTTTGTCCATAGAGTGCAGTTGCTTTGATGGACAGTGACTGAATCCAAACAGTTGATAGCTATGAGGAACTACAGTTCTGATTTAAATGAGGTAGCCCAGTGTATTCTTTTAAATGTTTGAGATTAAAAACAAACATTTCATTATGTCCTACTTTTGGAGCAGAGAGTAAAACAAGTGCAGGAGAGAAACCATAGTGGTGCAAAAGAGACAGAGTAAGTTATATAAGGTGTGTCCATCAATGTCTCAGGCCAGAATAGCACCAGTACAGCTTATAAAGTACAGTGCTGAGAGTGAAGGCCTTTAGTGGTAATAAGAACTTTTGCTAAATCTGTTTTTCTTAAAATATACCACCTGCAGTATGGACT
>JBBPDH010216414.1:0-13300 GCA_037974565.1 Clupeocharax schoutedeni
TTATATTTGCCCAGTATACTGTCTATTTTGTACTTGAGAGACACCATCTGCCGGAATCAAATTCCTTGTATGTGCTCACTCACATAATTGGCCAATAAAAGCTATTCTGATTCTGAAATGGGCAGCTGAGTCAGTCCTGATGCATTTAGGCTCACTTTCTGGTGGCCAGTAAGATTAATTTCCGAAGGGGTACTACCACCGCTCTCGGAGACGGAAGGGGCCTCCCACAGCATCCCGAGTGAAGAACCAGACCTGATCATCTACCTGGAATTCCAAGGTCTCTCTCTCTGTTGCTGGTTGAAACTAGTTAACTAGTCTGGTGATGGACAGCTCCGCTCTCCTGATCCATCACTCAACCTGAGGTGTATCATCCCAAGGGCAGAGCTGGGGGTGAAGCCCAAGCACACACTCAGACTGTGTTAGACCGGTGGAGGAGTGACATAAGTTCTGGGCATACTCCGCCCAGCATAGAAACTCTGCCCAGTCCCGCTCATGCCAATGACAATAAGCCTGTAGGAACCACAGCAATTCCTGCACTGACCCGGATTGAGGGGCTTGGTCAGACACAATTTCCTCAGGGATGCTATATGGCAAGAACACAGGAAGAGGGCCTTGTAGGTTGGTGGGCAGCGAAATAAAAGGCAGGAATCAAACCCCCTTTCAAAACCGTCAGTCTAGTGTTGTACCCTTTATATTCCGCCAGATCTGTCACAAAGTACACAGCAATGTGGGACCATGGTCTCTGTGGAACCAGCAGGGGCAAAAGTTTACCGGCAGGCAACTGATGGGGGACCATGGTCACTGCCTAAGTGGAACAGGACGTCACAGCCCACTCCACATCTGCCGAGATCGTTTTTTTCTTTTTGACACAGGCCCTCAGAAGTGTAAAACTTATACGTGTAAAATGGCCGCAGGACCAGATAAGGATTCAGGTGTCCAGACTGGATTCCAAGAGAGGGGGAGTTAAGCAGAATCAGATAAAGTGCATGTGCAGAAAATCTAATTGGTCAAAAGGTGGACTGGATGTGTCACTGAAATATGAATCAGAAAGTGACCAAATCTGTTATTACTGATTGAAACTAACAGGGTTCTGCTAATTACGTGAAGGAAAACTCCCATGTTCTTTATAGGTTTTATGTAGTGATGAGGATAAGGAGTTGGGCCTTCATTGGGCACAAAGATCAGGTGGTACTAAGCAAATTAAGCAATTAAACACCCTATACTTTTCATTGGTAAAGAGCCTATATGGGATGACTTGAAAGAATGATTGTATGAATATTTAAGATGTATAAAAAAGTCATGTCAGTGCCCGAAAAGCTCAGAGGAGCGGCGGAGACGGGCCACAGCTGAAGATCTCTGAATAAACTAGCAACATCACATTTCTCTGATTTTCATTAGTTTTTTTTACTTAGAAGTTTGGGACTATATTTTAATAATTTTGGAGAAAGCTTGAGCTTAGCTTAGCTTAGCTTAGCCTTAGCTCAACATTGATAACTTCAACAGTGAAACCAGGTAAAGGAAAAGGCCCAATGGGCTTGTAGATGGCTCAGCTGCTTAGCCTGGCGGAGAAAGTGGATGTGCTTACTGTCCTGTTTATCGCTTCAGATGGTTCTAGAAGGATCATAGCTTTCTCTAACAAAGCCCACTTGTTCCCGAAGACTCTATTGTAAAAGCAGTGATATTCCACCTCATTTTGAAATTCGAGATATTAAGAGTCAGGTTGAGAGTCTGGGTGTCATCCTTGACAGTACTCTTTTTTTAATGTCATATCAATAACATTTTCCGTAATATCTTCGTAATAACTTCGTAATATCAACCGTCTCCTCTCCGCTCTGCTCCCTGGCTCTGGAACTCACTACCACCCAAGCTCAGAAAAATCAATCTATCTTCACTTTTGAAATTCACACTCAAAACCCATTTGTTCTTTCTCTCTCTCTCTGATTCATTTGCACTCTCTAAATTGTCTAAATTGAATATTTGAATATATATGTTATTTTGGTTTTATTGTCTGTTGCAATTATTTTATTGTACGCTTGTTTTTATTGTATGCTTGTGTCTGTTCCAGGCCTTTAGGCGGGATCGCAATCTGAATATCTTGTAAGCACAAATATGCAAGTGCATTACAATCTGTCTACCACTTGCTATGGCATCACTCGCACTCTTACAGCCCTTTTGCTGACTATGAGCTGCATGTGTCCTGCACCAGCTTGCTTCTTTTTCATCAAAAGAGGAAGGTTGTTGGACTCAATTATGCAATCATGGTGAAGTATCCAGACCTTCTTCCTCTTATCCCATGAGCCATTGAACAACTCTGTTGATTATTTACACCAAACTCGACCTACAAAGCGTGCACAACCTTGTGCGTATTCAAACAGGCGACAAATGGAAGACCGCGTTTCGTACCACCTTTTGGCATTACCATCACCATGTAATGCCATATGGCCTTACAAATGCTCCGTCCTTCTTTCAGGCCTTTATGAACTTTCTTTTGCTTTAAATGGCTTCATTTTTCTCATTCTTTGCTCAGTTACAATGTTATTATTTTACATATATGAGCCCATGTAGCTGCAAGATAGGTGGACCTTATAGAGCAACCTGTCACTGTACATTAAAAAACTAAAGTTCTACACATAACCTTGATACTGCACTTTTGAAAATGAATGAACTTTATACCTTACAAAATTCAAGCCAAGAATAATAAGTACTGGTGCCTGGGAGGTCTAGCTCATCATCACAGTCTTTGGCAAGGCAGTGCTTCCAAAGACACTTTTTTTTATCTATAACTGCTTAACATATTTCTGTTTTACCACAGAATTAGCCACTGCAGGGACTGATTTGGGATTCTTCAAACTTTGAAATTTCTAGATATCTCACCAAACTTCAGTTTCCATGCACGGAACTCCATGTCCTCCTTAGACAAGCTGGCTGTGCCGGCCAGGGTCACAATAGCAACAACAGCAAGTAAAACCTTCATGTACCTGTAATGTACAAAAAAGTGTGGTACTTAAACAGCAGTGGATGGTGAGTGAGCTGGTTTCAGAACCCCAGGTCTACGTGCTAATAAACATAGCTCTGGTTTAAAAGAGTGTTTTAAGCAGTGAACCAAGAGATATATACAAAAAAACACAAATCTGATACAATCTCCACCTATTTGAAGATCCAAAGAAGCAAGAATCACTCACTTAATTTTAAAGTTCTGAAGACCTAAACATTCCACTCTCTCAGACATTCTGCCCTTAATTACTAATAAATGTTTGATTCTATCCACTTGTTATATTTCTTACCTGTGTGTGCTCTCCTGGAGCCCTCAGGTTATCTGTGTGTCTGTCTGTGTGTGTGTGTGTGTGTGTGTGTGTGTGTGTGTGTGTGTGGTCTCATAATCCAGACTTTAAGACCACCTCAGTGGGTGGATCCAACTCACTGCCTTAAAGACAAGAGCCTAATAAGGATGTGGTGTATACTAAAGGTAAAAAAAAAATGCATGAACATTTTATATTATTCAGTAATACTTTAGTTTGAATTGTGGTGAATAAGAAACTAAAAGGTGCACATCAAATTATCTGCTTTAAGTTTTTATCATTGCTTTAGCTTTTTAATTACAATGCATTCTGACTATTGATTTTATTAGAATGTCAACATTTTAAGTTTAATTTTTGGTGTCAGTAAAAGTGCAAATTTTAAACTGAAACAGAGAGCCAGTCAAGATGTGACTGGTCAGTTCTAACCCTTAGATTATGTGGGGTGAGTAGATGATGGAGGACAAAGGCAATCCTTTGTCATCTCTTGGTTCCCTGTCACCGCCGCAAGCCTCCCAAGCCCACCTCCCACCCACTGTCTTTCCCTCATGATGACACATACGTTTATAGTTATTATAATTAAAATAAATAAATTATTATATAGTAAATTATAACATTTTTGACTATAAGTGCTGGAGAGAATAAAACATAGATTTTCTTTACATTTTTCCATAAATTGAACACTGAACATAGCTGACAACTTAGCCTTTCAAAATTTTAATGGACTTTTTTTTATCATTTAGGTTTTTTTGCATTTAAAAGATAAACCGACAGATAGATAGATAGATAGATAGATAGATAGATAGATAGATAGATAGATAGATAGATAGATAGACTGACTTAATTATTAAATTACATTACATTTTAACATCAGTGGTTTTTCTTTTGTTAAAGCTTTGCGTTTGAATGAATACCTGCGCATGGTGCTTCAAACCATGGCGATCTCTGCACATACGATGAAGCGTGTTTGTGGTGTGAGAGAGAGAGTGTGTGTGTGGTTTTGTGTGTGTGACTTATAATACCCTCTGTTTCCTGGTGTTATCTGCTCCTCTCACCACAGAGCCCTCTGATAGAAGTGTGTGATCAAAAAGCAAACTGAGTAAGAAAGTGTTTAAATAATAAGTATTTTTACCCCTGGGAGAGAGAGAGAGACAGAGACAGAGACAGAGAGACGGAGAGGCAGAGAGAGAGAGACAGACGGAGAGTGACACAGAGAGAGAGACAGACGGAGAGTGACAGAGAGAGAGACAGAGAGACAGAGAATGACAGAGACAGAGAAAGAGAGAGAGCAAGAGAGAGAGACAGAGAGAAAGAGAGAGAGAGAGAGAGAGAGAGAGAGAGAATATTAATACATCTCAGTCCAGTCACTTCTCGTCCTCTCAGGGCTTCAAGCACAGCTCGTCTTGAGCCTCCGCCGCTGAAGAGAAGAGGGAAACAAGACTCTTCTCAGTCCTGGCTTCCCAGTGGTGGAATGAACTCCCTCTTCTGGTCCGATCGGCAGAGTCCTTCATGGTCTTCAAGTGCCACCTGAAGACCCACCTTTTCAAGGATCACTTTGGCGAATAACTATGTATCTTTTCTACTGCTTACTTATTTCTTTTATATATATAAAAAAAAAAATCGTTGACTTACATTCTTCTCTAGGGCTTATGTATTGTTGGCTTAGGCTTTGGCTAGTTATTATTTGACAGTTGTTGTATAGATGCTCTGACTGCAGTATCTTGGTTAAATAGTTGACTCAGATTTTTGGATGGATGGATGGATGGATGGATGGATGGATGATGGACAGATGGATGGATGGGGGTATCTCTATAAAATAGTGACTGTGTTTTTGTATTATTAAAATAAAGAGTGCTGCATCTCATTCAGACTTGTCAAACTGCAGAATTTATCAAGAAATTCAGTCATATCAGTAGTTGTTCACTTATTTATAACTTTGTGTTTGGTTGATTAGTGGCCAAGTATTGATCATATTACAATGGTTTGAATGTCTGGTGGTAGAAGCATTTTTATTTTTTTATAAAAGGAGTCACCAAACACTGGTTTTATAGCAATCATGCTATAACACGACATATTTTCTTGTGGTGTGCAGACATACACAAACCTAAATATACACGTTCTAACCCATCTGCTCAGAGATCTTCATCACAGACCGGATGTTTTAGTAATATGTGTGTGTGTGTGTGTGTGTGTGTGTGTGTGTATACCCTCTGTTTCCTGGCTTAGTCTGCTCCTCTCACCACAAACCCCACAGACAGAAGTGTATGTTCACGAAGGAAATTGCATCTGCAGCCTTTAGCAGGACAGAACTGACCAGAACTGCTGCAGGCTGTGACTGTGGTTCCTGCATGCAAGTCTGTTGCAAATCTAATATTACTAATTCAGAAAGTTGATGTGGCTGAAAGCAGATCTGAAAAAAAAAAACTGAAAGCAGATCTGAAATCAGCATGAAAAACTGGTTTAGAAAAGTGTGTTGTGGTTTCTGATGATTACAAAAAAATATTTGTTTATCTGTGTTAAGGACACTGCACACTAACTTTTTATTCTAATATGTTAATTATAAAGTAGTGTAATAGAACTGTTGGACTGGTTCCTGTGAGCCTTTGCGGGTTTGAACTGTGGTCGTTTGGCGGGAGAAGAGTTTTTGGAAATGTTTGGGGAGGAGTTTCGCACGTAAACTGTTCACATAGGGTGCAGCTGGCGTGTAAGCTAGACGTGAGCTAGATGTGAGAAATGATGGCTGGTTGCAGGCTGTAAAAAGTTGACAAATAAAACAGAGAGATTTGGAAGATTACAAGCGTCTGTCGTCTCTAATTCTCAAGCGCACACCACTATATATGTCCCCTTATATATATATTAGGTCCCCTTATATATATGTCCCCTTATATATAATATCGCGTTAACTATTTGCGTTAATGTAGTTTCTATAATGCTTTAAAATAAATTGATTGCGCGATAAATTTGAAAATTAAAAAATTGTAATTAAAAATTAAAAAGTTGGGAAAAAACAAATAAACACAGCCTTCTTTGTAAAATTGATGATTTAGTGTGTCCATTATATATTATAATAGGGGGGATGATTATTAAGGTTCTGACTTTTTCAACCTGCAGAAAAAAGATAATTTTATATAATTAATTCCCTGTATTTTTAATGCACACATTGTTACAAATACGTTTTCACCAATGCACTTCAGTTATAATGAAATATTACTTAACTGAAGTGGTTTTTAGTTCATGAGAAAGACTGTCTGTCCCATCAGCTGCGGCTAGAGGCCGTTATTGCATAACATAGGTTGAACTTTAGTTTTGAAATGAGGGTTTACTGTGTCTAAGTCCTGTGTTTGATTTCATCTATAGAGAGTTTCAGTTAGGTGATTATATGTCTTCAGTGGTTCAGTTCTGTGTGAGTTTTGGTATTTGTTCTGGGTCAGTCCACCATTAGGTCAGTCCACACAAACAAATGACCTGTCTTGTATTTGTTTTGCTGTTTAAAGAGAGTATTTGGCCTTTTGCCCATTCTGGTTTTGTTTTTGTGTATAAAAAAAGAGCATGTGATGAGAGCATGGAAATCTGCGCCTGCGCCACCCCATCCCCCTTGGGACGGGTACACACCCAGAAACGTAACATTGAATAAGGCCTGTAAAACCAAACCAAAGCAAATGCGGAGGAATAGGAAGGTCTGCAGAGCTTTGGCCCACCAGAACTGACTTCCAAAAGCTGCCTTGGAGTAACTGATCTGTAGTAATAATTTCTATTAATCAGTTTTATTCCATAATAAATTAATCCATAACTAAACCAATCATTTTCAATCTGCATGTCCTGATTTCTCCTGACATGGAGCCACAGCCTCCTAAACATATCGGATCTGACCAGCATGTAGATCAACTGGACCTCCAGATCAGTCAGAATCAAAGGACATGGACATTTTATTAACTTCTCAGATGAACAGTTATTAATCACCTTCATGAGAGTTTATCTTCTCATTCCTTCATTTATAACCATGGCACTGTAACCTTAGCAACCACAGCTATCGTTCAACAAATGGGATTATTCGTAAAACGAGACACGAATCAAAGTCAGAAGAGTGATACTTGCATTGACGTGAACATCGTCCTACTGACAGGAGATGTTTAGATCATCATCTTCATTTAAAAAATGAATAAAATCACAATAAAGAGACGTGAGATGTTCACCACTGACCTGAAACTGCTGCCCTGCGGCTCTTATCTGTGTCTTGATAATCAAGTAATTGGAACAAAATTCTCCAATTTTAGTTTGGAAGCCCGAATGCAAGCAAAAAGGACCAACATCAGTCTTCTGCTGACCACAAAGGTTTGTGGTAATAATTTATCATAACAGTGACATAAATATGTCATAAAAATGTCATAGATGACGCCATATGTAGTGAGAATAATATATAAATGGTAACAGTGACATGTTACCGTTTCCTGCTGTGACACGTTTACGACAGGTTTCAGTTGAAGTTATGTAGTACGGTTCAAGCTTTTTGCCTGATTTTGGATCCAGGTTTGGTTAATCTTTAGATCTTTATGACCTCATGGAAAGATCCGCTGCTCTGTCATAAAAATAAAGTGGACTGGAACCCCAGGAATGAAGTGTATCAAACATTATAAAGGGTTGTCTTACCTTTAAACTACATGGTAAACAGCTTCTGTGGCAATGCCACACTGGTTATTTTTGTTCCTGGACATCTTGATGTAGCCCTTATCACCCCAGTTAACGCCCCAACTGCAAAATAAACAAAGAGGTGATCTATTCTAATACACTTACAAATGTGGTTTTTGACACTATATCACACACTGTCAAACTATAAACACAGTTTACCAACTCAGTATTGTAAATTCATCTTTTGACTATATGCAGCATCTACTTTGAATGATTCAGTACCTATTATAAACTATTCAGTTGATACTATTTATGATTAATTAGGATCTATGGGTAATTCATCTACTTGAAATTATGCAGCTTTTACTATGAATTTGTATTAATTAAGGTTTTATCAATGCTTTGGTATTTAAGGGATAAAGCTACTGTATATTATGCTTTTCACATTTATTACACATTTAGAGGAATTCTCTCGGTGTTGTTGGCCTGTTCCTTTACCTGTTCTTGATCAGCCAGTAGTCCTTGTTGTCTTCTCTGCCATAACCAACAACCAGGACAGCGTGAGTCAGGTTAGAGTTGCTGCATAATTCTTCATCATACACACCTACAATCACACAGTGCATTAAACATCGATTAGGAGGTCTAGACATCCAAACAGGTAGAAATCTGTCCATCAGTGACACAAAAAGTGAAATTCTGGATATCAGACACTTTGTCAGACTTGTTTGGACTGTTACCTGTGTTTGGAATCTAGCACAGCAGATCTTTCAGATTTGAAGCTTCTGTGTTTAGCTTAGATATTCATATCTAGCCTGTTTAACAAACATAAAGGACTTCTTGTTAGGGTTACCTGACTTATAGTGCCAGAAGCTGTTATGCTGTGTGTCTATCACTACAGTAACAGGTCCGATTGAGGCCACAGCCCACTGCAGAACTTTCTCATCTTCACTCCACAATCTCTTGAAGCCATGGCAGTTAGCAACAACTTTGCACTAATTAAACCTGCATTTCCTGTCCTGTAGAGAAATGGGGAAAAAGAGGAGCATTCTGGTCTTTATTCCTCTCATCTGGTGTGAAAGTACATTTAAACTCTTCGTCAGGACTGGTGTTCTACACCTATTGTCACGTGCCTCTGCTGTGTATATGTGGAAAGACTGAGAGCACCAGAAGAAATCGACTTGCTGTTCTTGTTACTTTTATTCATGAGAACTAAAACAGGCTCGAGGGCCATACAAACATAACGGAAACCAAAACAGGACTATAAATATATGACAGACAGGTGACCAGGACCAATAGAAGACATAAGGAACTAAGACAGGAGACCACTTCAGGTGAGAGGGATAATAGGACAAACAAGGAACAGGTGACAAGGGCCAGGTCGGGACAAGGAGGACCCCTAGTGGGTCTACTAGGAACACCAGGGACAAGGGAAAACAGGCACAGCAGGAATAAGGGAAACACACACCAGAACACATGACTATACAGGAATGAAAGGCCAGGCAGAAACATGGAGGGTAATAGGCACACCAAGGACATGGAGACTATACAAGAACAGAACACAGGACTCCTAGAAACCAAACACAAAGCATAAACCTATTAACTTAAAGTCCTCAGCAAACGCTGGAATTATAGAAACATGAACAGAAACAGAAAAACAGAAACTTGGCTATGCCAGTCCAGACCATGACACCTATTCAATTAATAAGCTCATGTGAAGGAGAATAAATCTGGCTTTAAAAGGAAGACCTGCAAAACGAAGAGCCCATTCATAACAAGTTAATAGGCTTCTCCACTAGAGTTAAAACTGCATCCTACAAAATAACAAATCTGATCGTAAAGTGTTGTAAGCATGAAATATCTGCGTTTAAACACAAAAAATTGTGCTGATCCCAGTTATGGTTGATCAGTCAGAGTCTTTAGATTCTTTAGTTTAGAACTGGAGCTACGAGGCTAAAGTCCTTAACAGTGAAAAGCAATAGTCACCCACTGTCTTTTATTGTTAATGCAAATCCAAAACTATCCTCAAACAACATCCAGCTCTTCATAAAAGTGGATCAGACCTATGGATGCGGTTTAGGATGCAATACGACTTACTGTGAGCTGGATAAATGAACTGAACTTTTTACACAACAGGGTCTGTTTTCACAAACTGTGTCAGGAGCAGAATCTAGAACCAACTTCTGTTATGGAGGAATCTGGTCTGATATCAGATAAGCTTTGTGAACAGCAGGCCTGCTTTCACCTGAAAGCCATAGTTTTGTACCCTCCGGTTGTAACAGACTTTTCTCAAATGTCAATCATGTATTAAAGGCATAGTCTTTTGGGTCACTTTTGTGCAAAGAATAAGACTGTGTTCATGCGTCCAGTCTGAATATTAAATGTTTGCTTTTTCTGTAGGGAACTTCTGTTTCTTTCTAGTCAAAACATCTCATGTTTTTATGAGATTATTGTTTACTGTATTTTAGGTCTTAAGTTCCAAGAGCCAAAGTGTCACGACTGGGCTAGGTCGGTTCAGAAGGGAAGGGCAGGAGCAGACAGACATCCATTTTTCCTTTTATTAATAAACAGAAACCAAAGAAGGCATGAGGGCCCCAAACAGAAACCATGGCCTGAAACAGACACAAGTCAGGATAAATGTTGGTGAACCGACAACAGAGTAACACAAAGGCACTCAGCGCTTATGCGCAAAACACAACACACCTGAAAATAATTATACTCATGGATTGAAGTTTTCATTGCTATGATTTCTGTCAACAGATGGCAATAAAGGTCAATTGTGAGACTGATGCAGATCTGAACAAATGAGGGTGTTTCGGTCCATTTCAGCACTTAAAGCAAACTCAGATTGATTAGTCAGCATTTTTGTCCGCAGCACAGTTTGGTTAAACTCGCACATTTTCAACACAATGCACTCAGAGTTCGCTTCGACTAATTTCACCCTCGAGGCTTACCGTAGGAAAATCATGTGGGAAACCATATATGTCTATGCGGGAAACACAACAGAAAATAAAAATACGAATTAACGATCATAAAAATCAAGTTTCCCTGCTAAGCTGCTCAGACTCAAAGCGTTCTTGCTCTTCATTAGCTGAAGAACGATGGCAGCAGAGCTCTTTTTGGAAAATGTAAAAGTTTGGTAAAGTTTTTAACCATCTACACTTATGTGTAAAAACATCCCCAAGAATTGGGAATGTGGAGAAACAGCAGCGGCAGGTTGGATAAAGAGCTTAAAGTGTGAACAGAAAAAGAACTGAGACCCATCTGAGCTGAAGTGGAGCCAGAAGAGAAGGGAGTCCCTTTTAAACTTTTTACGAACGTAAAAAGACCCAAGTTCCCTTTCTGCTGGGCCACTTTTTGAACCACTTCTAAAGGACCATGTTCAGTTCCTTTAAAGAGGACTATATGTGAAAACACCCTGAGTCAAATAAATGAGTCAAAACTTATGCTTATTTACTTATGCTTACAAAGCTTATGCTTCAATTTTGACTGCATGGATGCGCTTCTGATAAAGGAAGGTATAGATCAGAAAAATGTCTTGATCCTGGAGGAAATTGCTTTTTAAGGGCAGAACTGCCTTCGAGCTGGGATTGAACCCAGTGCTGGAAATTTTGGGTTGGCCCGGTAATTCCCAGAATTCCATTAGCACCCAACGTGAACAATGATTATACTTCATCCCTGGTCAGCCGAGAGCTCCTAATGCTCTCACCAACCAGGGATGAGACCATGCCCCCAGTCAAACTAAAAGTCCTTTTATAAACTTAAACCACACTGCTGACTAGGGATGTCACACAAGGAGAGTGGAGGAGGACTGAGCAGAGAGCACAGAGGCCCCAGTAGTTTCTATGAATGGTGCTATTGACTTATTTTCAATTGTATTTATTTCTTTTTTAACAAAGTTTTTTGAGAAACACTTGAGAAAGGTCCAGGAAAGGATCAGAGCAGCCCTGACTGGAACCCTCTCATTATACATGTTTGTGTATAATGCTTGTTTCTGCTGTTGTGCAGTATTTAAACCATGTGCAACTTTCTCAGATTGTCCACTTCCATACACATACATATGTTTACTTAAGGGGCTTTCAGACCGAACACGGCAGGCGCTGCGCTCGCTGCAAGGTTTGTGCTTTCCTCTCAAAAAACAGCGAGTTTTGCTTGATGCGGGGCGCTTGCCGCGCTGCTCAGCGCAAAAAGTAGGCGTGGTTTTCTAAACTCTCCTGTTTTGTTGTTGTCGTCCCGGCCCGTGGTCAGTCACGACAGTGTACAAACGAAAAGCACTAGCGCTTGCCCTGTTAGCACGAAGAAAGAAGAGGTTGTGGGTGCATGAGACCCTCATATCCAGAGAGCAGCTGGGGAAATTCAGGTTGGTAAAGGAGCTCCATTGTCATAGCGACCGGTTCCAGGACTACTGCATGGAGCAGTTTGACAGCCTGCTAAGTAGAGTGGGACCTAGCATCAATAAGATGCGGACAAACTACCGAGACTACTTCTACTCCGAGACTACTTCAAACTACTTCTCCTCAGATGCTGGAGAGGTGTCCTGGCAGTACACTACAGCCTGCCATGTAACCCCCACTTGCTGCTGCTGCTCATCCTCTTCACAATAAACCAAAGGCTCTTTTAAAGAGCCACTTTTTTAATCATATAAAGGGCTGGTCAAGAAGATGTTTGCATTCATAGTTAAAGGAAATTTGTCCCTACTGTATGTGATCTCATTTTGATCTCAACTAAGTTGGTAAAAATCACTTCATAAAAGAATGCAACATGGTTTGTCTGCTACATCAACTTTTATTAACAATAATAACAATAATGTTGCAGATGCAAATTACATTTTAATTAATTTTTTAAAAATATATATTTTAAAAATGACCTCATTTCAAACTGTTAAGATCAGTTTTTCCTCAATGACTGCTTTCTCTCTGTGTGTGTTTAGAAGGGGCAGACCATACACTATCCTGCTTCAAAGCTTTGATCCTATTGGTTCGCGCGAAAATGCGTCACAGCGCGCAGCGGTCAAAGTTCAACAAATTTCAACTTTGACCGCAGTGCGCGCAGAAGGCCACCAAGAGGCCGCGCAAGCCATAGAAAACAATGGGTTTCAGAGCAAAGCGCAGCGTCTGCCGCGTTTGGTCTGAAAGCCCCTTTACTCATACACATACATATGTTTGGGTATATTGCTGTTCTGCTGTTGTGCAGTATTTTTGATCATGTGCAATTCTTCTGATCATCCCCTTCCCTGTTCATCCACTTAACTTGCACTGTGTATACAGTTGCAAAAAAAAGTATGTGAACCCTTTGGAATTATACAGATTTCTGCACAGATAGATCATAAAATGTGATCTGATCTTCATCTAAGTCACAACAATAGACAATCACAGTCTGCT
>JBBPDH010216421.1:0-13300 GCA_037974565.1 Clupeocharax schoutedeni
GTGTGTGTGTGTGTGTGTGTGTGTGTGTGTGGGTGAGAGAGAGAGAGAGAGAGAGAGAGAGAGAGAGAGAGAGAGAGCGAGAGAGAGAAAGAGGTGAAATGGCGGACGGTATTTGACCTACTTTTTCTGGGTTTTGCTGCACAGCGCCGCCAGCGTCCGGACCAGCAGCTCAAAGTTGTCCTTCACCAAACGTAACACTCTCGGAAACGGTAAGATTTTTTAATCCATTTGCTCCTCTGCTGTGAACATTTATACAGTGTTGTACTTTCTGGGTGTTAAAAGGTTTTTGTGTTTGTGGTGTTTTTACTGAGTCTCGAGGCTGAGCTCTCACATCCAAACAAACAGCTCCACATGGAGCAGCTCTGATCTCCACTGACAGCTCCAGACTCTCCAGCCCATTTCTGCCTCTGGTTGTAGAACCAAACCGCTAACTCTAATTATAACTTTGCTTTTTGTGTATTTGTTTCTAACCTGTATGTTTGGTTTTGGGTTTGTGTGCAAAGCAGAACCTTCAGTGTAGTTGTAATAATGGGCACAGAGGAGTTAACTAATATTTGATAATCGTGCATCATTTACGCAAAATGCACACAATATAAAATTGCACATTTAACCCTTCAGTTTCTGTTGTTAATTTTACAGAGTAGTGCGTTTAACATAAATGATAATAGAGCATCGTTTACAACCATTCATTCAATATAAATTTGTATTTACAGTTTTGACCTTCAAGTTATTGCAGCTTCTCTTATAATCGTGTTATTATTTGTTGCGTTCTTACTGGCAGGGGAGTGCATTGAACATTGAGTTGATAAGGGTGCATAATTTACATAAAATGCATAAAATATTAATTGCATTTGCACATTTGCCCTTCATGGTTTTTCAGTTTCGGTAATAATTGTTATTATTTTTGTATTGTTTTTATTCATGTGGAAACGCTGTACACATTTGTAGCAAGTGAATCAGTCAAAATGTCTTTATTCAAGTGTGAGTTCAGTTTCTGGATGATTATAGGCTCGTATAAAGTGTTGCAAAGTATTTCCAAGTTGCTCTGGCGCTGTTTTCTGTTTCCATCACGAGGACAGAGTGCCGGTCAAAGTGAGACAACCTCTGAGCTCAGACCCTTATTTTTAGTGAGGACAGAATGTTCTGTCAGGTCTAGAGAGTCCCCACCACCCCCTCCTTCGTGTGTATGTGTTTGGGTGGGGGTGAAGGGTGGAGGGGTTGGGGATGATTTGGGGAGGGGGCGTGGACTGCTCTGCTGTTTGTGGGAATGTAATTGGCATGCGGGCCACGCCCACTGCTTCACGCAAAACAACTCTTTCTCTCTAGAGCTCTTCTGTCTTTTCCACCAAAACAGCTTGCAGATGTGTGCAGGCTCAGAAAGTGACCCGAAGACGTACTTTCAGTAGAATTGCCATGTAGGGTATTAATTAGATTTCAACCTGCAAAAAAAAGAGTTAAATTGCAAGGATATCTTGCCTCTCCAGATTAAGGAAAAGTCAAATGCTTCTGTTTTGCACTCTGCACTGATCGGCTAAAACAGTAAAACCTCCTGCCTAATACAGTGCTGGCAAACAGAAAAACAGATATGGACTCCACAAGACTTGCTGTGGTGTCTGGCACCAAAACGGTAGCAGCAGATCCTTTTAAGTCCTGTACTTTGTGAGGTGGAACCTGTCAAAGAGACATCCATGTGAGCTCCAAGGTTTTCCAGAAAAACAATTCACCTCCCATTGCCTCCATTAGCCGTTTTTCCCATAGTGCACACTGAGGCCATTCACATGATGTAAAAGAAAATGTGATTCATCAGGTCATTTTCTTCCATTGCCTCCTGGCTCCAGTTCTGATGCTCACATGGTCACATGTAGGTTCTTTAGACAGCATGGGTGCTCTGACTGGTCTGTATCTGCAAAGCCACATACACACCAAGCCGTGATGCACTGTGTGTTCTGACAGGAGTTCACCAGATTAGAGAGGCTGGCTTTTGTTCTCCCTCAGCATCAGTGTGCAGGATCTTGTTGCTGGTTTACTGGTTAATCTTTTTGTGTCACTTTTGGTAGATATTGAGCTGTACATTCCAGCATCACCTCGCAAGATCTACTGTTTTGGAGTTGTTTGTTCATCACAATCTGGCCCTTGTCAAGAACTGACATATGAACTTCAAGAACTGACTGTTCAGTCTAATATAAATCATCTTACTTGTCATCATATAAATACTTGCGTGTTACCTAGAACAAAGAGTTTCCCACATGTAAATAAGACATTCCCGGCTGTTCAGTGCAATTTACAAGTGGGAAAATGGGTTTCTAGCATCACTAGAATGCAGCATTAGTCATTTTATTTCCATACAGGGAGCAGTAAAAAAGTAATGCAGTAAAAATTTATTTTTTTGTTCCATTGCCACATAAAAAATATAGAACATCAACACAGCCGACTTACTTTTGGCAGTCACAGTGGATCTGTTTTATACAGGCATTATTTTTGTGTTATACATTATTTTATTATTGTTATTGATGCTTTGACCTATTTTAATGTACAGGAAAAACAATACTTAAAACATGGTATACTACAGAAAGTACTATAGATTATACATGTACTACAGGTTATGTCAAAGAGAGATCCATACAAAAACCTTCAAAGAAGTACAACAGTCCTGAAGTCAGTAAGAAGAAGAGGAAATTAGAACCAGGGCAGGGAACTGTAAGTACAGCTCCAAAAGTATAATAGCAATGGAAACAGGCATTCTTTTTATAATGTGGAAATTATGTTCACAATTAAATGGAATAAATGAATTAGGTTACAGTATTAAAAAGAGTAGCCTAATCTAAGTAAAACAGTTTCATTTGGCTGTTCCGTGTATCTAGCTGGATGTTTAATACTACTGTAATAACGCCACGCTCCAGGCAACAGTTGCATACAGCTCCTTACCAGCGTTTATGGAGTGCTTTCTTAACAAATCTCTACTGATAAGCTTTTAGCAGTTGGACTGGCGGGTAGAAATGCACCAGAAGGAAACGAATCAGAATCAGTCTCTCCGAGATAACGTGCATATAAAAATAGTGGCGTTTTATGCGCGAATAATGGACTACAGAAAGCAGACAGAAGACTGAGATCAGGTCAGGCTGAGATTTCGTTGTATTTTTTTTTAGGTATTTTATGCCGGTGATTTAAGAACTGGAATGATAGATGTTTTAGGCTTGGTTCAAGTAAAACAAATGAGTATGTAATTGAGAGTAATTAAGTCTCTTTGTGTGGAAAAAAATACATTCATTTCCACTTATGTATGGTTTTAATTACAATAGTGTAATAGACTATAGATCTAAATGGGCAACGTGTGTATTATATATTCCATATTCTGGAGGTGAACTAAAGAAAAAAGATTAGGACTCACTTATGAAAACATGCTCAATCTTGGTTTAACATGCTTTTCAGTTCATTTAGAGGCAGATAACACGGACATGTTAAATGAGACACTCCTCACACTTAAGCTGGTTTTCATTATACCCTCATTGGAGAGACACACTGGTTCAAATGCACTGGCTTTCATGACTCAAATGCTCAACATACTCACTCTGACCTCTGTGCAGACCACTATGCTCTGATTCAGCCACATACATTAATTGCAGTAGGAGCCTTAAATGGAGCAGGTGTTTGAATGTCTGAAATGACTGTTTTACCATAATGCTAAACAATTTTTGCAAATACTTTCAGGAACTATTCAACATGTCTTTTTTAGCTCTGCAGTTTGGTGAACAATTCCGTACTATTCAATACGTTTCAGGTTTTTAATACGTTTAGTTATTTATTTAAATAAGCTAGCACCTGGTTGACATTATATTTTGCCTTTTTTGTGTCGATTAAAAATGTCTGTGCTTAATCAAGAAAATATTTGTTGTGCTGCTAATGTTTTTGCCACAGTATAGGTTTGCTATGAGGCATTGTGTTTGGGAATTGGGGTTGTTGAAATGGACATATTGGGAAAGAAATATACGTGTTAAACAAAATTTGGATAAAATGTGCCTCTGCATAATCTAGAGGATGTGAAGTCTTAGTTAGAATCCAGAAGTGTAAAGGGTAGTTCATTAGTGACCTAAGCCCTTATCTCATTTTCTCTTCAGGAAGAGAGCTATGACTTCGTCTCAGTGTGACCAGGGGCAGCTGGAGATCGAGGAGGAAAATATGAAGCCAAAGGCAGCAACCGTCCGGCGGAACCTCTTTGGCCCGGTGGATCACCAGCAACTCCAGCAGGACTTCCAGAGGCTGCTGTGCATGAGTGTGGAGGTGGCCAAACAGCGCTGGAACTTCGACTTCCAGAGCGAGCGGCCGGCGGCAGGTGCAGTAGAGTGGGAGGAGATGCACTGGCAAGACGTCCCGGCGTTTTACCGCAGCTCTGTGGTGCGGTCCGGGATAACCAGGGGCAGTGTGGAGACGCCAGTGAGCACCGTTGGATCTCTGGGATGCTCTTCAGTGGCCGACGCAAGAGAGGAGTACCTGGAGCTGATGGCCAGAGGATCATTTAGAGGAGTCAGGCTGGAGAAGAGAGCATCAGCTCCACTGGGGATCAAACACAGACAGGCCACCATCCCAGGTGAGAGATGAGGGGATGAACAGGGGAATACATGTTTCAAGCAGATCCACGTTCTCAGAAAAGGCAGTTCAGTGTTTCTTTAGGAAATGATTAAACACATAAAATGTCAGATTTCACCACAATTTAATTTCATTATGATTCTTTAAGATAACAGTTGTGCTTAAAGACATTTCTTTGGTTTTATACTTTAAGAAATATCATTATGATTCAATTTGATTCCAGTTTTTGGACAATAATTAAGTGCATCATGAAATCTGAAGTTTTGTCTTTCCTCACAACGATTACATTTTAATAGGAAACAATTTAAATGATCATAAAAATCCTACATTTTCACCAGATTAATACATCAGTATGCACTGGTACAATTTAATCCTCTATTTGTTAGCCTAAAACTTGTTATTCTACTAGAGTAGTTCTAATTTCACCTCTGAGCCAGTTCACACTTTACCCTATACTATCTCTCTAAGCACACCTGAGCCAGGTAATCAGAAACTGGAGAATGCTGCATGCCTGGTACAGATGTGTGAGGAACTGGAACAGAAGTGTGTACTAGCTATATGCCTCCAAAGACTGGGTAGAGAAGCTTGCTAACAGACGTTTCCTGTTTCTCAGACTTCTTTGCTGTGAAGAAGAGGAGGTATCTTCATCAGAAAGCATCTTCAAGGCAGTAGGCAGAGAGTGTGAAGAGGCTGCTGAAGACCCTTGACTCATCACTGTGTATATAATTGTATATACAGCACCTGCAATTGTAGTTTTTCTAACAGATTATCAGAAGCTCTGGATGGGCTTTTAAAACATACAGATTTAAACACCAAAATATCAGTTCAAGTAAGCTTAAAATCCACTAAGTGTATTCTGAAAAATAGTCCAAAAATACTGTGAAGGTACAGAAATGTACTCCAAAAAAGAACACTTTTATTTACTTCAGGTCATGTTAAAGTGGCTTTTCTCACCTTTGGTCCAAATGCCATGACCTGAGTTTGGTCTGGTCTTGTGCACAAATTCTCATGTCTCAGCTGGTTTTAAAATGCCTCTCCTCCTAAAGACAAACAATAGGAGTCAAACATTGACCCCACTTGTTTACCAGCCCCCTGACCTCCATTGCCCAAGGTCTAAAAGGTTAATGTTGTTGGTTTAGCAATTTGCCAATTGAAATAAAGTCCTATATGAAAGTACTGAAATATAAGTCTTATATTTTGCAACAAAATAATACTATTTCATGCTACTTGTAAGTTTTTATTTAATGAACAAAAGGTACTTTAATATACCCAAACCATGTGTTAATGTGTTAACACAAAAGCCTTTCCAAATGGTTGATTAATCAACTGATCATGCTCTTGCCACCTCACTGATAGATGCCCTTCTACAAGAAAGCCTGCACTCTTTGCCCCATCAAGGGGTTCTTCTCTGAAATCCAGGTTGTACACATTCCATTTGGTGTAAACTAAAATTAAAGTTAATGCACAGACCTACTTCAATTACCTTACTGGGTTTCTTGCCTATTAGAACCAAATCTAAAAAAGTAATGGAGAGGCTTATAGGAATTCTCCAAGATTTGTCAGCCTATTCTCTTTTCTCCTATATTCTCCTGTACTTGTAGCATACAGTTGCTTATAGTAAACAATAATTAGACAGACGTTCCTGTACTCAATTGCCCACTAGCTTCTATTAAAAATGTTTACGAAACAGGCAATTATCATAAGTGCTAATTAGCTTTATACGGTAGTTAAAGTAAGGAGAGATTGAAACATCCATTATTGTCTTCAGCATCACAGTGGCGTGGTAAGAGTATGACAAATTAATACAATACAATTTTAGGTGGTGCCTTACTCCCCATATCAATACGTGTAGTTCATTTAACAAGTTTTTTTATTTTCCGTCCATCATTCTTAGTCAGTCCAGCAGATCAAAGAATTTGTAAAGAAGAAAAATATATATCTGATCTCTGTTATTAACAGCAATATTACTTAAAATGTGCTACCTTAGTTATACTGTATAAAGTAATTGTATTTGTTCATGTCTCATTTATGTAGCATTTTTTTTGTTTCATACATTATAGTAACTTTCCTTTTTGGTTTTGAACACGACACTTTTCTGTATGAAGGGAATGTAGCATTTTAAGACACAGAGCGGATTTAAAATAACAGAATTGTTTGTAATTGTTTATAAAGTCATGCTCAGCATGTAGATAGCAGGGATGGATCTTCTGCAATACCTTTTTTTCATTGCTGTACTATTTGTTTGCAGTGTGCCTGTGTCTAATGAGAGATTGTATGTGTAATTTTGTTTTCTACACATTTTTCTTTTTTTTCTCTCTCAAAATGGCAGCTGATTCAATTGACCAAAGAATAGCTCCATCTATTGTCAAAAATAAGCAAAAAAGAACCAAGTGAGCCGTTTGGACTGCTGTCAGGAAAAGGGAAGAAGCCTCTAATTAAACAACTTCTAAAGCTCATACTATTCATTCAAGACAGTGGTCGTTCCTCCCATTCCATATTAAAACACACTATCTATACACGCTGACTATTAGTGTGTCCTGCAGCAGTTCAGATGTTTTTTGTCTTTGTAAACATTTTTGAATGAATAGCCATCCGGTCCATCTACCTCACAATTGCAGAATCAACACGGTCGGCTTTAGGATATTAGGAAAGACAGCAAACGAGGAGTTGGTAAAAAATACAGTCTGTAAGAACAGCACACATCGCTCCAAATATCTTGGATGATGTGAACATTTGGGCAAATAGTGAACCCTTCAAGCTTCCATGGGTATCCATGCTCTTACACACATTGCTTTCTTTCTTAGCAACTGTTGCCGGGTTGGACTAGATTTATAGAACTTAAACAAAAGTAATACTGTTATCAAATTATTGTGTATGAATGTGGTATTATGTTGAAGGACATGTTGTAATTTTAGCATAGTATTAGCATAGTGATAGTAAAGGCTTTGCCGTTTCCAACCTGCATAGATACTGTTAGCAATATTGCATAGTCCAGCGCAGTAGCATTACACTTTAGACTAAAAAAGTTAAGAAAAAGTGTTACAGTTGCTCATGCTGATGAACCTGCCAACAGTTGCTACTAATAAATTTGTGGGTGGAGCATGGATTGGTCATTTGAAGTCTTCCTTTCTGTCTGTTGGTTCACAGAACCTGGGAAAGGGTCTTTATTAACTCATTAATGTCCACATTTATACTTCTAAAAAATGACTTTTTACTTTTTAGACAAAAAATTACATATTCTTGGTCCAATTTTCTACATTGAATAAATTGTACATACTGGGAAAAAGCTAACAAAACATGTCATTTGTTCAGGTGTGCTGAGACTTTCACCACGGATGATTTCAGTCATCTTGGACATGAATGGGTTAATAGAATGTGCAAAAGGTCAAATCCTTACAGGCTGAATTTTGGCCAAATGATTTGTTTGAGGCGGTAACTTTTGTTTCAGAATGCATGACTAAACACTTTCCCCATCTCTGCCTCCAGGGGAGTTGTCATTGTCTTTCAAGTGTCAATAAGATTCTGAAAGCAGTAAATGACTAGTAAAGCACTGCAGGTTTACACAAATCACCTCACTTCTTTGAAATGGTTCGCTATTAGGTTTTGATTTAGTTTTTTTCCATTTGCAGTTTGTGTGTGCGCCTTTGCGTGTTTGTGTTTTCATTGCACCGCTGTCATCGTGTTCAAAGCAACCGTTAAAAAAATATATTTTTTTAACTTATTGTAATATAATTTTCTTTTGTTCAGGGTTTCTAAATGTAACTGTTCCCTGAATATTACTAACTGATTGTGTACTAGCTTTGCACTATTCTAAATGTTATTGATGCGATAAGTAATTTCTAATTTCTAGTTGCATTAAGAGATCTGTACCATGCAGTGAGAATTTTCACTCTCCAGACATTTATTTTGGGTTTCAGATTAGTGTGTTTCACCAAACAATTTGGCTTGCCAGAAAACAGAAAAAAGAATTAATCAATTTAAATTGTGTATTGAGTAGATTTAATACAGTCTTAAAGCTGCGCGTGTGTCTAACACCTGGGTGTAATCACCATTATATTGTAATGCCTTATATGCATGAGTGAAAGGTAGCCATGTATACGTTCTTTAACAAAGACGTTGTTTAATTGAATTCTGTTTTATTGTGTGGGAACAGACTGCTTGTGTTTAGTTTTAAGAACAAAAGTATGTGGTTTATTTTTCATTCAATTACTGTCATGTTTCTAGCAGGTCTCTTTGGTGCACTGTTGTTCCTAACATTGTAAATTATGTTGCCATAAATTACAAATTATAATAAAAGATACTGTATAAAGACACTGTGGTGAATTGCCGAATAATTTTCAGTTAAATGTTACAGCCTCATATAACGGGTTACAACCAACATATAAAAGAAAAATATTCCAGCGGGAGCCTCAGCATTCAGGGTCACACATGAGAGTGGCTCCTTCTGCTGGTCAGATAAAGTAATGCCAAAAGCTTGATAATCTATTGTTTCGTATGCATTCACATCCATGGCTTAATGTTTTGTGGAAGAACATTTGGCAGCAATCAGAGCCTCAAGTGTTCTCGGGTATGTCCCTATAAGTTTGGCACAACATTTATAGACAAGTGTGTGCCATTCCAAATCATGTTTAATCAACTGAATTTACCAAAGGTGGACTCCAGATAAGTTGTAGAAGCAGCTCAAGGATCATCAGTGGAAAACTTACATTTTTAGTGTCATAGCAAAGGGTTTGAATACTTATGTATCGTATGTATTGTGTTTAAATGTTTATGTTTTTTATGAATTCAACAAACGTGTGTGTGTAAAAGAAGTTTTATATGTGGCAGTGTTTTGTAATAAACACTTATGTACACAGATACTTTGCAATCTTTTTAATTAAAACTAATCCTTGCAATATATTAGACATTTTAACCTAGAACAGTGAAAATTACACTTGAAAATGTGAACCCATATTATTTCAGAACTTGGCCCTCTAATCTTTCTTCATGCTCAACAAAAACCATATGAAGTCATTTAATATATTTGAATGTCAATCATAAGAGAATCCATCCTATTAATATTTGTTGTATTCAATAACACCACAGTGTAGACTGAGAGGTCTTCTAGACATTCATTTTATTTCCCAGTCAATATGGAATCATCTACAGCTCAGTTCATCAGCCTGAATTGGTAAAACAGTGAAACATGGCCCTGCAAAATAGCATGTTTTATTAAAAATGGTGAATTCCAAATCTTGACAGTCAGGATATTTCTAAAGAAAACTGTAAACGTTTTTTTTATGTGAATTAACAGAAGTCCATTTAAAGTAAATACATCACTTAGAAGTCACTTGACTTAGCAAATAAAACATTGAAGGTTGACATACAAGTTTTGGCTGTTCTTTCTAAAGTGCATGTGTGAAACATTCACATAAAATACGTGAAATACGTTTTACATTAAAAAACAAACATAAAAAAACACCACCACCATAGAGAATGATCGAGAACATTCCTTTAAAATCAAGTATGATAACTGGCTTTGCAGCATTTTTACTGCTGCATGAAAGCATTCATCAGGGAAGGTCCTGAGCTTGATTTCAACATAATGCAAACAAGTTCAATATCCATTAGATCGACATTTTATCAGGATAAAAAAATCTCGCTCCTATTATAAGACTATGTACCGTGTAATAGTGTTTTCCCTTAGTCATTAAAGAGTACAACTCAATATAAAGGCATGCATTGCAAAAAAAAGGCTGTGTGCAGTATAGTACTGTGACCAGTTCCTCACAGCTGTACAGTCAGTTCAAAGGAAATTTTGATTTCCAGCAACATCTGACTTTCCATGAGCTTTACAGTTCAAGCAAACAAAAACAATGAGTGTCCATCTAGGTGTGGTTTGTCAGAATGTTGTGTCACAACCAATAACATGTTTGACAGAGTATCACATCATGTACACATATACATTAGACTTTAGAGTTAAGGATCTGAACTTTAAACTGCTGAATATTGCACTCCTGAAGTTACCATCATAGATATCTAGGTTGGAAACTAATTGCTCTGTATAACACCTACCTAACATTAGTATACAGTTCTGAAAGTCAACAGACCCTCCATTTATCAAGGCAATATAAATAAGTCCCAACACTTAGCTTTCTTTTTTTTTTCTTCTCAAAATAGCACCCACACCCAAAACGAAAAAAAAAAATCTCTTTCTGAACAGTCTTCAGAAACAGCACCACAGAGAGTTCCAGATCGAAGTTCCTTTTCATTTCCAAAAGACCCCAAAGACTAAAGGTGTGGAATGACTGAGCGATTTGGTTCTTCATCATCACACAAATACTACAACCTGGAGGGTCCTGCCCCTTCAAAGCCAGTAAAATCAACCTATTAAAAAAAAAGTCATAAATATCAAAACTTAAAAGCATAGTTTACTTTAATGATTAACCTATTTACTACCCTAATTACTCTCCACATGCTGAGATGAAGCAGAGGGAAATTCTGGAGAAACTGCTGGCTAATCTTTTTTTTTTTTTTTAATAAGGACCTAAAAGGGACAAAATGCTAAAATTCTTCAGCATTAAAATACAGGCCTAAAATAAAGGCACGGACTCATAGGCTGCCGGTTTGTAAAGGATCCTTTCAGTTTGAGAGATTTTACGGTCGAATCAAAAACGGACCCCTCCAGCCTTCTCTTTCAGACCTTCAGCCGTGTTAATGTCAATCCTGGCTGTGAGCTTTACAAACCTGCTTAGGGGTTGGAGCTAGAACCCAACAGGCCAAACTGTCTGTTAAACAGCACATTAAGCTGGATTTGTACTGTCCAATTTACCAAGCAAACTGAATGATCTGGTGTCATTCATATGTTTAATCAACCGTTTAGACAGCCACATTGTACCTCCTCCTTGCAGCAAGTTCTATCAGTTCCAAACATACAGTGAATCCCCACATGTATTGGTCTGAACCTGAATCACTTTAAGCTTGTTGGCTTTCTATTCTCTTTAAGGTAGAAAGCGACAATGAATGCTCAGTTCTATTGCCAACAGACTGGCTGAGGTGACCACCAATTCCAAATAGCTGTCAATATAAGAAACGAATTGATCCTTGGAACCAAGCACTACCCATTAATCCCATCACCGATTTGATTTAAGCAACAAGGGAAGTGGCGAAAAGCGAGAGTCTGTCCATCTCCCCTGTGCTCCAATAGAACAGGAGTCCAAAAGATACTGGGAGGTCTCAAAGCTGGTGTGTCCTTGCTTGCCTGTCTCTGCATATGGAGCAAAATTCGCGAACAATAAGAGGTATGATGAATATAATGCTAAACCCCGTCTGTGGAAAAGAATCACAAACAAGACATTGGTAACGGGCAAAAGCAGGGATTGGAACAGGGACTGAAAATTAAAAACCTAAAACATTGTTTGACCAAACTATTTTACATTTACATCTGTATTAGCTATGTGTCAGAGGTGGTTAGGTAGTCACCCCTAGAGGAACCTTACCATGAGTATGAAGAAGTAGAAGACCCACATCCATCCTAGTGTGCTCTCAATGAGTGACACCAAGTACTACAAGAGGACAAGAATGACAATAGCCCCAGTGTTAGAATGTTTTCCTCCCTGTGCTTGGCTAAGAGCATGTGACAGTATGGGCTACATCAGCATGTCTCCTGTGGAATGACAGGTTTCTACAGCAACTGGGAAATTTACTTTGGGCTCTTCTTCTCGTTACAGATATGCTCAAATGTATTAAATTTACATTTACCATCAAGAGACTGTTAAGAGGTGCCTGCCTAGACCCAATCCACTGCCGTATCACAACAAATCCTTTTTCCATCTTACCTGTCCACCAGCAGCCCCAATGCTGCCAGTTCCATCCACTATGCCTGTGACAGTGGCCAAAGCCTCTTGACTGCCCTGCAGAGCGTCTTGTCTGCCCAGATCAGCTGAGATTGCTGAGCTTATCATGTTTGATGGGCCACCAATGAGGAAGCCTGAGGAGAAAAGAAAACATCGTTTACTAAATATGCAGCTGGGAATAAAAATATAAACATCCTACTGATTATAGAATAAAACATATTCTTCAGTCTGGATTTTCATTTTCAGATCAAAAACTTAATCAGTATCAATCATCACAGAGTTCTGACTGATAGTAAACAATCCTCATATGGACGATGCTTAAAACACACTTTCCAAGATGTGCATCACTCTTGCAAAGTTAGCACTTCTTCACAGTAGATTCCTCAGTCCCTCATTCTTAAAAATGTTCTGAAGCAATAAATTTTCAGTAGCGGACATGTTTTCTGAAAGTTATAGATCTTTCTCACCTGTTACTGCTAAAAGCACTCCATTTACCACTTGATCATTTGGAGAATCTAAGGAAGAAAAGAAGCAGTGTGAACGTAAATCAAAGAAAACATCAGAAACGAATAAAGTTTATTAATGCTTGGTTAAAATATTCAAGAGCGCAACTTAGACTTACGGATGTATCCCACTAAAGATCCCATAGCTAGCAATAAACTGACGGACAGAACAGGAGCTCTTTTACCCAGGAAATCAGAGATCAGGCCCTGCACTGTTCCCCCTGAGAGAGAGAGAGAGAGAGAGAGAGAGAGAGAGAGTGAGTGAGTGGGTGTGTGTGAGAGAGAGAGAGAGAGTGAGTGGGTGTGTGTGTGTGTGTGTGTAAGTGTGAGAGAGAGAGAGAGTGTGTGTGTGTGTGAGAGAGAGAGAGAGAGAGAGAG
>JBBPDH010216438.1:0-13300 GCA_037974565.1 Clupeocharax schoutedeni
GGCGCGCGCGCGCGCGCAAGCGCATACACACACACACACACACACACACACACACCATGTGCTACAATATCCGCTTCCCGGTCGCGCGCCTCCTCCAGCCCCTCGTGGGGGAGCGCGAGATAGAAACATCCTTCAACCGGACAGCACGGAGACCTGAACCGATCCCTTACTAAAGCTCCATACTTTACTATTAACTTTAACTTTTTTTTACTATTAACTCCCAGAGTCACTGGTCCGAGCCCAACACCCGCCTCAGAGGAGCGAACACACACAGACACACACCCCTGTCTCAGCGCGAGCTGTGGACTCTCCCAATGAAGGTGACCTTCAGTTCATTGGCTCGCGCATGCTGTTACGGAGCATGTGCGCGAGCCGGAGAGAACACACATGCAACATATACACACATGCGTAACTGTCGATTTTGAGTGTACACACACACACACACACATATATATATAAATCCCGATCTTTAGTGAAGACAGAAATAAAAGATTTACGGTTGATCCGCTTCTTCATCAGTTCCAGTTTCAGGCAGAGCGTCACTGCTGCACAATTTAAGGTGGAACCGAAGAGTTCAAATCAGCATCAGTGCACCGCTTTTACTCAGATTTGCATTTATCTTTAAATCATTTATGCTACTGATTTGATCTATTACACCATTTTTTTTACACCAGACTTCTCTTGCACTGACATTACCAGCTTCTCCTGCTGCCGCAAGAGGCTCTTTAACCGCTGAGCCCACCTTATTTACCACTGAAAACACTGGATGTGAACAGGCACCAAGTCTCTGTTCACAAGGAGACTCCAGACAGATCTTCAACTAGGTTTACAATAAACAAAAACACCCCAAAGCATTAATGTGCCTCACTATGTCAGGGTGTTATGAAGGTAGGTCGCTAATGAATGGACAAGACTTTACCAAGTTAAAAAGGTTACTATTACTAATAAATGTTACTATTGTGGTCCTTATGCCTTTTATAGATGGCATTCACTCAAACGGGCTATTTTATAGCGTTCAGGAGAGTAATTTCCCTCTAAAATAGCCTGTAAATGTCTGCAGGACCTGTCAGCGAGGACCTTCCACGCTAGCTTTGGCCTTGTGCTCTTTAAACATCTCCTCCAGTCCCAACTGGCTGCTTTATCTCCCTCAGGCTTGTCGCTTTAGACTAAAATAGTCTGTAAATGTCTGTATAACTTGTTTCAGTGAGGATCTCTCCGCACATTTCCTGGCTGCTCTGGCCCGAGAGGTGACTGGGGACAAGGCACATGATGTGCACACCACAGTCCTTCAGTGGACGACCTCTGTGGGTCCAGGTGTGACAGAACTTTGCTCTTCTACTGCTCTGGTCCAGATAAATTGGGACTAGAGGTCTGTCAGGGCAGTGTGGTGGAGGAGCAGCGGAGGGATTAGAGCTGTAATTTGGTCTAAGAGCAGAGAGAAGAGGCTGGTCAGCTCCCTGGAGGAACCTACCACACTGGTTCTTCAGGGGTCTCCTGCTGCTCCCGGTCTCCCCGTCCTCTGCCAGGTCCACCGAGGTGCAGCTGGGCACTGATGCTGGAATCTCATCCGTCTTGCTCACCATGATGCCCTTCCTTCAGAACTGCTTCCAGGCTGCTTAGTAGATACAGTTGATGTGTAGCGTTCCTCTCCGGTGCCTGTTAAACGGGGGAGCTGCCTGCATGCAGAGAGACACCAAGATCCCAGAAACGAGCTCCCATCAGAAGGACAGCAGCTCCAGGCCCGGCTGTCACACGTGGTTCCTCCTCTTGACCTCTTTGCCTTTGTGTTGTTCCCTCCCCTCAAGCTCAGCTACGGCAAGCCCAACAGGTCACTGCCGGGTCTCTTCCGAGAAACTCGCTCTAAACTCTTAAAGGGGAAACTCTTAAATCTTTAAAAATCACAAAATACCTTTGAGTATATATTGGTCAGCTACAGAAAGCTGTGCACAGCATTAAAGTCCCCGTTGGTGTAATGACCAGTGGTAATTATATAATGATCAATTTGTGTTCAAGACGTATTGATAGACAAAAATATTGGGACGCCTGGTCATTACACCAACATGGACATTACGGACACTGCATTCATAGATAGACTTTAATGTGGAGTCGGTCCCCCTTTGCAGCTACAACAGCTTCCACTCTTCTTCGAAGATTTTGGAGTTTCTGTGGGAATTTGGGCCCATTCATTCTGTAGAGCAGACACTGACGTTGGATGAGAAGGACTGATTCGCAATCTCAGTTTCAGTTCATCCTAAAGGATGGGGTTGAGGTCAGGGCTCTGTGTGACCAGTCAAGTTCTTCCACACTGAACTCCTCCAGCATGTCGTGGAGCTCGCTTTGTGCACTGGGACACAGTCATGCTGGAACAGAAAAGGTTCTTCACCAAACAGTGTCCACAGAGTTGGAAGTGTGGTGTTGTCTTAGTATACTGAAGTACTAAGATTGCCTTAAGGGTCCTAGCCGTGTACCCCAATAATTGTGTTTATATAGTGTGTGTGTGTGTGTGTGTGTGTGTGTGTGTGTGTGTGTGTGTGTACATACAAATATATACCACTATGAGGCAAAATACTCATAGTGGTATGAGTACCACTACATAAAATCTCACAAGTGAGAGCATGAGTCCTTTAGTCATTTTGAGTAGTTAATAAAATGGCAATGGTTGCGTTGTAGACCCCCTGGTGCTATTCACCCCCACTGTAAAGAAACTGAAGTCAATACGTTCCTTTACAAGCAAATATGTCACATTAAAAGACTCTCCATGACTGGATTACAAAGTACCACATCTCTGTAAACAGACTGTATGTGTAGACGGTAAACTGGTGTGTTTATTGTGCTGTTCGCTGTATGTATTTTGTGTGCCCAGTATTTTTCCTGTCCTGTGTCCACTGCTGTATTTTACAGTATTTGGTATTTATTATATGTCTGTTTTTCTTGTAATGTTTATTTCTGTGAATTTCAGTGTGAAAAGTCCCTGTCCATGAAACATACCCTGCTGAATAAAGGTGCTTCTGAATCTAAATGATGCAGTTCATGTAAAAGTTCAGTGGAATTATGCTTTAATTCTACAGTATGTTTTATATTAAACAAAATAATGTGTCTTTCAAGTTTTTGCCCAGAGAATTAGTGGCTTTTCACACTTGGTTAGAATTTAGCTTTCACATTTCTAATAAAATCTACATACATTTAAAAGTCAATTTGACTTGTGTTTCTAGACCTCGACTAGAAAATGTTATTTGGGCAAAATAAGCAAAAATAACGGTAAGACTTCTCTTGCTGAAGGCTCAGAAACCAGAGAAGCTGTTCAATGACTTGCCCACAGAGCTTTAGTGGCTTTTCACACTTGGTATAAAGGTGCTAATTATTCGCCAAATGATCTCCGAGTTGTAAACGCGCGGAAAGCAGGGATTCGCTCTTTGATCTTTAAATGACTTACATCCTTTTGGCCAGAATGGCAGAGACGTGGAAAGACTGTTATACTTCCTATTTTTTTGTAACTATCCTTTATCTCATTTGAAAAAAAAAAAAAAACTGCACACAGATTAATTTTTCGCATTTTGACCATCACAGATATGTGGAAAGCTCATTTTTTGGCACTGAAACATTTATGAATCTGTCTTTGGTGAACTCCTTTCAGCTCTATTAGGTTTTAAATGAAATCAAATCACTCAGATTCCCTCAGTGCTGCTTGTTGTCTAATTAGAGCCCGTTCAGAACGGCCTAATGGCCCTGTGTCCAAATAAAGAGATCATTTCACAGACTTTGAAGGATAAGAACTCTTTAATCATGTGCCACAGAGGATACAGTGGATTATTGCGACATTTCGGTGCTTAACGCCTCACGTCACTCAAAGACCGAGCGGGTAACAGGTTCGTGGGTTTAAGACTCTGTGGAGAAAATTTGGTTGTAAGCACAGTTCGGCGCTCACCTTCCGCTGCGTAACACACAGAACCTTTACATTTTGCGTAACAGTCGAATCATTTTATCACTCTCAGAAGGGAAGACAGTCGATTCTCATTTTCTCGCTCAGGACTTTTAAAAAAAAAGAGACATTTACATCAGGAAAACCCTCCAACTCCCAGTATGAATCGGGACTGTGCCGGAGTCACTTGTCGATAAATGTGAAAAGGAGTATATTGAAAAGCCGATTACGCACTTTTATACAGTAAGCTGCCACAAGGGGCAGTATTGCATATCTCTTACTACCACCCATGGAAGGCTAATCACAGTTGTAGCTAATACGTTATTAAATCAAAGCAAAAAAACCCCAAAGAAAAGCACTGTGGTACAGACAAGGCAAGCACTTCCCACGAAATTAACCTTATGCTTAACAACATGACAAGATAATGGTCAATATCATAATTATATGCCATATGGGAAAGCACAACCTCTGCTTTGTTACAATACCAGGATTTGTTCGACATACAGAGCGAGTACATTTACTAAACCTAAAACAAAAGGCCCTGAAAAGAGCAGCAACCACCAGAATTGGGGGTTAAAAATCTAGTAGTTGCACACAAGCAAACGTCTCTGCAGCCCCAGGTTAGGCCTAGGACTACAATACATAATCTATGGAGATCTTCTGTAGACCTAGGCTTAAAACCAACCCCAGGACGACTGTCAAATCTATCATATTAGCCTGAGCTCTACGATTATGACAACATTCTACATTTTGCAAGGCTAGTACACACAGCAGAGTGTTAACATCTTGTTATGACCGTATAAGACCGTATAAAAGTATCGGGCGCACAATAGAGCCATCCAGTGGTCAAGAATGAAACACTCTTTGGACACGACAATCAACTCAAAGTGATAAGACTAGGTTTATAAGTACATACAGTATGCTGAGTATTACATTTCTTATAAAATAGGCTTAAACAGACTTTTCCCACATTAAACAAATGACCAGCTGATGACCAGCTCTATCAGCTCCACTGTATCACTGACTCCTAATTAGGCGTGGGCCATATGGAAAAACATAAAATATCATGAAACCTCCAGAAATGTTCACAATACACAATGTGAAACAATAAACACAGATCAGCCATGCCATTAAAAGCACCTGCCACCTGCCTAAGACCTCTGAAGGCAACAGACACCAAAATGTCAGCAGAAGACCCTTAAAGTCTTAGCTGGGACCCCTGGGAGTAATTTGTTCAGCACATCCCGCAGATGCTCCGTCAGGCTGATTTATGGGGAATCTGAAGGTCAAGTTCTTCTGTGGAATCTGCTTTGCTCCCCACAAACATTATATGGACAAAAGTATTGGGACACAGTTAATGAATTCATGTGGTCCCTCACTCCCACCTTAAAGCTTCAGCAGACCAAGACATTTTGGACAACGCCATGCTTCCAGCTCTGTGGACCCAGTTTGGGGAAGAACCTTTTCTATTCCAGCATGACTGTGCGGCCCCTTACTCCCACCTTAATGCTTCAGCACAAAGTGAGCTCCATAAAGACATTCAGTGTGGAAGAACTTGACTGGCCACACAGAGCCCTGACCTCAATCCCATCCAGCACCTTTGGGATGAGCTGGAACGGAGATAGTGATCCAGACCTTCTCGTCTAACCTCAGTGTCCGACCTCATAAATGCTACAGAATGAATGAACACAAATTCCAAGAACAGTGGAAGCTGTTATAACTGCAGGGGGGCATAACTCCATATTAAAGTCTGTGGATTTGAATGTAATGCCATTAAAATCCTTTTTGGTGCAATGGTCGGGTGTCCCAATACTTTTGTCCATTTAGTGTACATCAATGCGTCTTAAGTACAAGTTGCTCATTTTTCCTCCCAACACATGAACTTTAGGAACTCGCTGTTCACATGCTGCCTAATCCCACCATTTTCCAGGGGCCACTTTAATAGATACTATTCAACCAACCTGTCAGTGCTCTTAATGTTTAATGTCTGATCGGTGTATATTTTTATTATTCCTGACATCTAATAATAAACAGTAGAGCCATGTCTAAAAAACACTATCAAAACTAATAAAAAATGTGTAACGAATCATATACTAAAGTCAATGAAGCCAGACTCGCTCTGCTCCCGTTTACAAAACATGCAGTCGGTTAATGAAGCACTGACCCTTTCCACACTACGCTCAAAAAAGAGTCATCCCGAAAATGATAAATATCGCCATATTGCCCAACCCCACTAACACAATTACATCATGACTATTTGAGTCTAAGGCCTGAACAATAGGAACATTTTCTGTGCGATAATGTTCCCAGTTTAAAGAAAATTTGATATTGTAAATTGTCAACTCTCACATTTCTTAAACACAACCAGCACAAACTCTCAAAGTCCAGGACAAATACTGCGGATCTGGTCACAGAAAGTCTTTTCTAGGATTCCTCTTCATGCTGAAGTTTTAAGTTTGGATGCATATAACCGATAAAGCCGTGGGAGCTTGAGTATTTGAGTCAACCCCCTCTAATCATAAACACACACACTCACACATTCTCTGCTTCCAGAGCACCCCGGAGCCTCGAGGCCTCGGTGCACCGCGGGTTATTCGTTTTGAGCAAAGGGCCAAAAACTGGGAATGAAAGTCCGGTGATCAAATGCGCATGCACTGCGATGCAAGACCATTAAGAAAAGTGTGTGTTAGTGTGAGAACTGGAACAGAAGTAATGAAAAGCACAGCACACATGACAAGCAGCGAGAAATAACTGAGTCAAACTGACGCAGCGGAACAAAACGTCTAAGACACGCGGCCATACGGACGACCAGCTGCCCTATGGCTGTCCTTCCTAAGGCAAGGCAGAACTGCACAGCAGTGCCGTGAACCCCGACCAGGCCACCGGCCAGCAACACAAACACACTGGATTTTGCGCAACAAGAACCAAGAAAGATTGTTGTCATTATATTAATTACAGAAATAATTCTGTGAAAAATCAAATTTACACAACTTTACCCTTTTCCAAAACTGCTCAAAGAGCCAAAGCATGGTGTTCTTTATTTTGCGCTGGAGCTCTAAAGCTCTGAAATTTCCACAGATATTCATTTCTTTTGTTTAGATACAAAGTAATGCAGGTTTGATGTTTATGTTGTGCATCAAATGGCCATAATGGGAACCAAAGGCCATGACGTTTACCGCACGAAAAGTTAAGTATTAGTCATAAAACAGAGAAAATCTGGAAAAAAAAGCTTTCTTTGAATACTATTCTGCCCTACAACACTCTACATCTATCTCTCCTCCCTGAATGGGTTACAAAAATTACTGCAGTCTCAGGCAACAGGCAAATCCATTCTCAGGTTCCAGACCCAGTTGCTACTGACTGCCTCGTTTCACATCAAACCATTTCGACAGACTTTATTCAAATTTTAATAAATGAACTGCAAACTGAATAAAAAATAAGTGAAAAAAAAAGAAAATTTTCCTTTCATTTATCTTTAATGTAATAGATGCTTATTTGCAATTAGCATTATTAGCATCAAAACCTGCATGTCATCACACAGTTGACTTAAAAATCTCAAACAGACCTTAAACACCAACAGTCTTGGCTGCTGGATTAGATATGAGTCAAAGGGAAAACTGAGTATTATTTTTCATGTAACCGTTCCTTCAACACAGTGAGTGTCGATTCAGAGGAACTAAACCGAATGTAGAAACCATGTGTCGGACTCATGTGTAGGAGAGTGTGTGTGTGGTTCAGCAGTCGGAGGTAAACAGCACTGAAAGAATCAGGCAGTTTTTGCCAGTGATGATGGAGCAGAAAGGGGGCGGAGTCACTCCGCCTGGCTCTCAGCGGCGGCGGCTGCAGCTATGGTTGCCGTGGAAACCAGCCTGCTGGCAGTGCCCCCCTGGTCCGGTTGGTCCGGTTGCTCTCCTCCAGCGAGTGTGTGCAGCGGTCTGGACCTGGTGGATAACCTGCGCGGATGGAGGAAGAGCGCGGGGTCCGGCATGGCTGTGGGCTCCTCTGGGCCTGTCACCCTCTCTCGGGGCACACACTCCCGGGCTCTCTCGGCCCAGAGGTGAGATGAGGCTCTGCAGCCGCTGCGGCGCTTGGGTTTGACGCTTGGGATGGGCAGAGGCTGGCTGTGCGCTGAGGGTTTCTCTGCTATTGAAGCCGGAAGCTTCTCCAGTGCAGCTTGCTTCCTCCTCTGCTGCTGGAGCTTCTGCCTGGCCGCGTGCAGCTGAAAGGACAGGTAGGCGGCGGCCTCAGTCTGTTTCTGCAGCTCAGAGTTCAGCGCCGTGCTCCTGTGGCTGCGGCGCTTCAGCTCCTCCAGAAAGCGGCGCTCTTTCTCCTTCAGGCTGGCCCGCAGCGCCCCCACCAGCACCCCCTTGTGGCTCAGCTCTGTCCGAATATCACACTGAGACTGTTGCTGCTCCTGCAGCCTGACCTCCACGTCCCGGCAGCGGGCCTCCAGCTGCTCCTCCTCCTCTCGCACCTCTGAGGCGCAGACACACAAACACACACACACAAAGAAAGTGCGAATCAGAATAAAAAATCATAACATAGCAATGCATTTCTGAGTGAAATACTGCATTCAAAGGGCCTCTGAGCTAGTCAGGTCGTGAAAGAGGACAATGGAACATTATTTGTTTGCTTAATACTTTCCTATTCATTATTTTTAGTACTGAGGAGATATTACAGACACTAAATGTCTTCAATAGGAGATGCCGTGATGCACCATGCTCTTCATGGCCAGCTCAGAATGTCAGTTCTGATTTCAGGGTCACTTTAACAGGGAATTCAAACCATTTTACAAAATTTCAAAAACCCTTTTTCAATCACTATAATAAACAAGCAGTGCTTGAAATGCTTTGTTCGAAAGAAAAACCTGAAATGATCCCTGTGGTGATAAAAAGCAGAAAGATTTACAAGAATTGGACACAGCTGTTGCCTGAGGGATGAGACATTAGATTGCAGTTGTAAGTTAAGGTGTTTGTCAGATAAAGATTTAAAGATAAATGTGTAACATGAGATGTACATGCAGGGTGTTGTAGGGCCAGTGTAGGCAAGCATTTTTTTTCTATCTCTATTTTATTATCACCCTTTCTCAAAAGACAAGTGTAGGTTCTGGGGTAGGGCTGCACAATATATCGCAAATTTACCATCATCGCGATATCTTCACGCGCAATATCCATATGACGAAAAAATATACATGTTGCATTTATTGACTGACCTGCATTAAATGGGGTTTTTCCAAAACTCTTCATCCAGTGCCACAGAGAAGAGGGCAAAAAAATCACCGGGCAGTTCCTTCATCTACTTTGCTGCTGTTATAGACTGTTCCTTTTCCATTGGCTAAGAACTTACTATAATTTAAATTATGTTTACATTTATTTAAGATTTAAAATGATTAAAAAATATTTTCAGATTTTTTTTCAACAATGTTCAATGGTTCAAATGTTTTATGGGAGGCATTCAATGCTCTGTTTAAGTAAATTCTTTAAAAAAAAACATGTTGGAATGGAAATTAATTTTTTTTTCTGCATAGACTAGTCAGAGTCTGGAGTCTTTATTACCAGCAAGTCCAAAGCAGGAAACATTAACACTCACTTATCGCATGTGATATCACCATCGCAACACTCAACAACATTATCGCATATCGCATGTTTTCCTAATATCGTGCAAACCTAATCTGGGGTAATTTTGGATATAAAATAAAATGGATTTATTTGAGTAACAGACACCACACAGGCATGTATCTATGAATTCACATCAGACTGCTCAGAATTAACTCGTTTACAGTTTAAACATCTAACCATTCAGAAATGTTCACGAACCATGGTAATTTGCCTTTTAAGATAAACAGTAATCCCCCAGTTGTATACAGATCAGGAGTCGTGGATTCAGACACACATTTTTTTTAGAAGCGAACTCATAGCTTTTTGTGGAAATCCCCAAAATAACTGGAAACTGCAAATATCATCCTCCTATTTTGCCTTTTTGTGGCAATAAATATATTTTTTCTGGATGTTTTCACACAAGGGGCTTTTCACAGAAGGGCAAGCTGTAGTCGACCTGGAAGCACCTGGATTTCTCCGCAGTGCAAGCACTCAGACACGTCAAATTCCACAGTTCGGTAGATCTCCATGAGATCTTTCTAACGAGCCCTCATTTGCTTTTTTAAGTCCGAGTAGATCAGGGGTTATTCCCTGAAAACCGCTCACCTCGCCGCGGTGTCCCAATACTTCTGTCCAGCAACCTTCCGAGTTGCATACCTCGGCAGGGAATTTAAATTAAGAGGCGCATATGGTTTACCTTTACATTTTCTTTAAGGGTAATGAATTAAACTGATTTGGGCCAGTTTGGGAGCAGATTTAGGGTTTACACTATAAAATTAGGTGTTTTTAGGCTTTTCTTTTTTTTTTTACCGAAACACAACAATGCGGTTCTTCACTACACGCGGGCGCTGTTGGAACGTAACCCCCGTGAAAAAGCGAGGGATCACTGTACTGTTTAAGTCTTTACCAGCACTCTGTAAAATGCAAATCCACACCAGGAACATCAGGAATACGTTCAGCAGACTTCTCTCCCCAAGGAGCTAAAAATAGCATCGATGTCTTATAAGATCAAGACGAACAGAAAAGCACCAATGATATGAACAATCCCTCGTTTAAAATTAGGAATGGTGCTGCAAAAGCATATTTGCCATTAATCTGAGCGATAGGATTTAGAGGGGAAAAGTCAGACAGACGCCAGTGGAGTAGGAATGGGAAAGGATTAGAGAATTATTAAACAAATCCTAAATAACCAATCCCAGCTCTGGATGGACACTGGCAGGGTGTGCCATCTGCTCTCCAGACACCCCAAAAAGCCTCAGCTCAGGACCTGCCTCACAGTCTGATCTCTGATTTCATAAAGCTACAGAGCGAATGGTAAAAAGAGCTACAGCTGTACTTTCATTCAGACCTCATTTTTATGCAAGATCACATGATTTTGGTCAAAATAATGCAGGCAGTCTTCAGTCACTTCTTACTGGCCACACCATTACATGTATACAGTACAAAGCAAGTTTTACTTTGACATACTATAAATATATCTGTGTGACTGTGGTGTTGTAGCACAAAAAATCCGTCAAGAATCAATAAATCATTCTAATCCTGATCACAAATACGCTTTTAATTTTTAAACATTCGTTTATTCATTCGTTTTCTTTCTTAATTCTAATAAAGAGAAAAAAGTTTCCCAGAGACTTTCTTGATGTCTACAGGCACAAGGCAGGGACTCACCCTGGGTGGGGCACCAACCCCCGGCAGGAAACCCACACCCACACCATTTACCCACACCTACATCCAATTAAGAAACCCAAATTCACCTGATAGCATGTCTTTGGAGTGTGGGAGAAACCCGGAGATCCCGGAGGAAACCCACATCACCACAAGGAGAACATGTAAACACACACACACACACACACACACAGATTTAAACCCCCAACCCTGGAGGTGTGAGACAACATTGCTATCCCCTCTGCCACCATCTGGCCCCGGAGAGTTGCTTGCTCATATGAATCTGTCTAATGTTAAATTGATTTAAACCCTCCTGTACAAGCTGCAGAGCAAATGGTAAAAAGAGAGCTGCTGCTGTACTTTCATTCACCATGTGGCCCTGTTTTGTAAATATTTTATTGCAATTCACTGTATATTGCAATATTACTGCAAGATGCTTTTTTGTCTAGTTCATGTCCTTCCGCAGCCAAAGCTAGACGGAATGTTACCACGAACAGCATCAGCTGTTAGGAGTGAGGCAAGAGTGCACAACTGACTGACAGATGGCTAATTCTTCAATTACACACCCTTGGATGTCTCATGCACCGTCACATAAACAATGATGCAATAGATCACAAATAAACTGTAGGCTCAACGCACTGAAGATTTACACTCTCAGCTCTGGGACTTCTTCACCTGCCCCACATGGGACTGATAACCAGATGTGATTTCAACCCGTCTATTTATACCGCCCCCCTCTCCTGCCTCTGCGGGTATTCCCTGCTCCTAATGCCCTCGTTTCCCCAAGAGCCGCCCGCCTATCAGCCACCCCTCAGATGAGCTCATGCAGTGAATATAGAAAATGCAGTGTTATCTGATCCTCCTCTGCTCCATCAATTCTGGCTGTATCCCTCCAGGCTCCCGCCATTCATACCCACCACCCTGTTCCTGGCTGAAGCTCTGACGGTTCTGTCACTGCAGACTAGGCAAAATCAGAGTGTGAAACAATGTCCGCTGCGTTGAGATTATTCTGACATGATTTTACAGTAATTTCCTCCCAATACTGCACTCAGCCTCCCCGCAGCCCCCCCCCAACACAATCTCAGCGAAAACACAAAAACAGCTGTAACTGGATATCCCCACTGGGACTGTACTGAAAACAAGAGCGGGGGATGGGGAGATGGGTGGGGGGCAAGCGATCAATCGAGCGGAGAGAAAAGGCAGCCTTGCGGAAATCAGAAGAATGATGGCGTAATGAGAGACTATGTCCCGTTTTCAGCTCTAGAAAAGTATCATTTTGTACTAAACACACTGATGATGTATTAGGAAAGACAGAGGTTTCATTATTTGCTTAAATATATTTCAGCCTATGAAGACCGGTGATGAGACACACTTCCTTTTAATTTATCCTTATTACATTTTGGCGCGGCCAAGGCTACCTACGGGGCCAATTAACGGACACACAGAACCACCAAACACAGATATAGCATGACGTAAAGGCAGGGCAGGATCAGATTCCACACAACAAAGTGAAACGCATGTCGGCAAACACACGAGGTTGCTGCTCATGGAAGGAACTGCTTACTACTGGCTAGCAATGAGAATCTCCCAGATAAAATTCTGGGCATTTTGGTGAACTAACAGGTGACACATTTCAGATGGTTCGTTCTCCTCTGTAGGTTGAATCTGAGACTAACATAACAAAGGTATTGAGTTCCTCTATATAGATCGTATGCAGCAGTAATATGTGCCTTACAAGAGATGCCTTACAAATATAACTAAGTGCCCTTTCAAGTAACTCTCAGATACAGACCACTGTGCAGAAATGCCCATCTCAAGCACTCCTGTGATATACAGTCCCTCATATCTTGCTATTGACTTCTACAGCCAAAAAGTAAGTGGTAAGCATCACACAGGCTGGTACAAGAGGTTTTAAACCAATTTAACAGTAGATTCATGTGAGCAAGCAACTATCCAACAACCGTGATGTTCTTCCAGTACCCACAGGTCCTCTTCATCCATCCATCCATCCATCCATCCATCCATCATCTGAACTGCTTATCCTTTACATTTACATTTACGGCATTTAGCTGACGCTCTTATCCAGAGCGACGTACAACAGTGCTTAAGAATTCCACAA
>JBBPDH010216466.1:0-13299 GCA_037974565.1 Clupeocharax schoutedeni
CACGTCCCACTGGGAAGAGACCTCGGGGAAGACCTAGAGCACGCTGGAGAGACTATGTCTCTCGGCTGGCCTGGGAATGCCTCGGGATCCCCCTGGAAGAGCTAGACAAAGTGGCCGGGGAGAGGGAAGTCTGGGTTTCCCTGCTTAGGCTGTTGCCCCCGCGACCCAACCATGGATGGAAGGATGGATGGAAGTCTGTCCGGTACAATGTGAAAAGACTCAAGGTTGACTATATGGGGTCTGCTGAAAGAGGGATTAACGTGGTGCTTCTTAGGCGCATCTTTAGGGTGATACGTGAGTTTATTGACGTAGCAGATCTTGACGTAACCTTGACGTAATAAGTGACTAAGCTGTTTTGTGGGTATAAATATTGGCTGTGAAGGTCTAATGTCAAGAGAGAGTGACTTGTGTTAAGAATGATCTGAAATGTTAGGGAACTCTTTCTTCTTCTGCAGAAGCAATAAAGTCTTTTGTGTTGAGCGAAGGACTGTGTCTGATTCTCCGCCGAAACAGAGGGATGAAAAAAGAGAGAAACGTGAACCCTGATGAGCCGTCAGTAATGGATATCTGACACAGTCGCCCCCGTGATGTCATTGTCACTAACAGGCATTAGCGCTGCGCAGAAACTCAATATGGCGCTAAGCTCCAGTTCCTTCTGAAACTAGCCAATCTGAGACAGCAGCGTCCAAAAGCAGCTCAGCAAAAAACGTCCATACAGGGCTGCAGGGGATCCACCAGGAACAATATAATCCCTCCACTAACAGGGCACACGCCCACTTTCAAGTATTTTATTGACCATCAGTGTCTGGACTCACTTGGGTTTGCAGGGAAGGGAGAGAGTGTATGAATTACATCCCAAATCCCCTTCCCATAATTCTCCATTTGGGAGAATAGCGGGGCTGCACTAGCTTTAGTGTGTTTGAGGCCTTGTTAAAGTCACTGAAGCCTGCTTCCTTTAGCTGACCAACGTCCAGGGAAGGCAGATTTAGGAGAACTTTAGGGGAATGGTTGTACATATTTAAAGAGGGGGGGGGTTGCAGGGGTCAGAGGGTCGAGGTGAATGTGGCCTGAAGGGAAAACTAAGATTTAAAAGTGTGGCCCTATACCTTTTCTAGCTAAACACCATTTCAGTCCCTCCTTCAGGGTGCATTTATATATTTACTGATTGCCTCGGAAGGGTCTGATGAAGTTCATGACACAGTTATCAGCTCCAGCTGTCAGTACATTACTCTTTTAACAGTGCAGGCTGTGTAGGGTGTTTTTTTTTCTCTTTCAAATTATGATTTATATTTCTGTATTTGTATTAGAGGCCTGTGTAGAATGTTGATATGAAATGGATAAACATGTGTTGGGTGAGGTTCAATCTGTGCATTTGTTTGGAAAAAACATTTAATGAAAATGTAAATCTTCTAAATCAATTAAACGTTTTCCTAGAGCTGTGTGTTCAAGCCAAGACCCATTTAAGAAACTTTAAGAGTGTATCTGCATGCATAATAGTGTGTGTGTCTGTGTGTGTGTGTGTGTGTATGTGCATGTGTGTGTCGACGCAGGAAGGACAAATGTACTCTGCAAGATGAGTATGGATCATATTAGCCCAGGGGTCAGTCAGAGGTCTGCTATGAGTGGACTTACGAGGCCAGATGAGCCATCTTCAGTAGAAAAGGGCCAGGACCTCTGGAACCCCCCTAATAACCTCAGCCTAAATCTCTGAGTCTTTGAAGCGTGCTGGAGTGTGTCAGTGTGTGCTTAGGCTCAAGCAATGCACTGGAAACCAAATCTCACCACTCTCAGCTAAACATATATATTTGATAACATCAAAGGCACTACCTGGAGATAATCAGATGAGCATGTGTGTGTGTGTATGTGTGTGTGTGTGTGTGTGTGTGTTTGTGTGTGTGTGTGTATCCCAACCTGTCCTAACCTATGTAGTAAGTCAAGAAGGAGAGAGAGAGTGACTGCTCTCTTTTGAAGAAACTTTGCTTTCAGTTCAGGTATTTGTTAATTCTGTACTTTGCTCAGGATTTTCTCTTTGTCCTGTATTTTACAGTTATTTAAAGAGGCACCATTATTGCATGAAAGGGTTATAAATATGCAGACTTATGCCATTGGATAATTTTGTGAAAAGATTTTGATCTAAAATATTTTTTAGGTACAGGTACATTCAAGGTAAGAAATGCGAAATGGAACACAAAGATTTTTTTTTATTATTCCTAACCTTAACATATAAACTTTAGAAAACACGTTGGTCCTAACAGTTGGTACACAAAGCATAACTTTATTTTGAAGAAATTTTGAAAATTCCTATGTTTCAAAGTCTTACTCCCTTCTTTTTGGGTCATTTTTTGGACAAGGTTTATGTGTAGTCTTAGACACATTGCAAGTGGGAACCACTGTTGGAATTTTTATGCACTTTGAGATGCATGTAATGTGCTATATGAATAAAGATATTTTTAGGGTAAACAAAAACACATACTCCATTCCATAGGCTTGTTTCTAAGGGATAAAGAAGGGGGACTCCAGTCCCTCTAATAGAAACTGATCAAGAAAGAGAAAGCTTGCTCTAACACTGACAGGATAAAAAAAGGGTCTTCGCGTGCCAGCTGCCCATAAGAGATTAAATGGCTGTTCCATCCCATAGAGGAATGCAGATCAGAACAGGAGCAGGTTAAAAGGGAAAAACGGAGGCTCGTTCTTGGCCTCGGGAACACCGCTGTGTGGAATTGCACTTTGCATCTCACATTCCCAGCTGCCACAGCTCCTCCACTACCTCAGACAACTGCTGCTTAGGCACGATCCGCTGCAATGTGCAAAATTCATTACAGCTCTAAAAAGCACCACAGACTCAGCGGGATGGGCCCAGCCGAGCCAACACAGGGGGATCCACTCTCTGATGGAGACGTTTGATGGACGACTAATGACGAAGAACCGTGGAGACCACCTTTGTGAGGGCACATAGATCCATCCATTTCAATCAATTAGTCTGTTTCTATAAAAACCTTTCAGGACATTGTTTTAAGCTTCCCGTGGCCCATCAATCCATTTCTAAGAAAGGCAAGACCAAGTTTGGGAGAGGCACTTTAACATTGTTGTTAGAACAGTGATCTAAATCTGAACTAAATCAACAAGGACACTAATATGCTTACAATCACGCATTTACACACCTTAGGTACAGTACATGAACAAAGCAGGTCTATTTTCCATGTCATCTAACTCAGCGGTCCCCAACTTTTGTTTCGTCAGAGACTGGTTTAATATCAGAAACTATGTTCACGGCCCGGCCATTAAGGAGTGGCAGATAAATATACATATACGTATTTATACAAATAAATGATACGCATAAAAATGGGGATATTTTAAATATATAATAATGGGGTATCTTTAAAATACAATAATAAACGGCAATAAACAGCATTTTCATACAAGTTTTTTTTAAAATATTTTTTCTGTGCAGCCCGCAGACCGGTACCACATGACCCACAGCCCGGTACTGGTCCGCGGTCCGGGGGTTGGGGACCACTGATCTAACTTACATGATTTTCTACTTCTTGAGGCCTTTCACTCTTTGAGAACTACACTTTTAGCAGTCAGTAAGTTTTTTCCTCCACAACTACACTAGAGCACTCGAGCCCAGGTCTCAGCGAATTCTTAAGCAGTTTCTTCCTGGATCAGTCAAGTTTTCTGATTGTGAATTTACTTACTTAATTGAAAAACCTATGTGATTCTGAACTAAAAAGGTCTCAAGCGACATTTTGCGCATCCATTTCATTTAATACAGCAATATTCCCCCAAAATAATTAATGGATAACTTTAGCTATAAGGGCTAGCTAGCCATTTGAGATGACAAAATTTATTTCTATACAGTAACTTTAACATAAATGTTAATGCCAGCTTACAAAGGTGCCCATTTAACTTCAGCATGCTTTCACAAATATTAATGAACATCTACAAGGCTGTACTTGTCTATTTCAATCAAAAGTCTATCAAGAAAGACAGCATATTTAAGAAATTCAAAAAGATAAAAGGTTATTAGCTAAAATGTACAATATGAACAGAAAGATTACATGTATTTTCTGCATTACTTCTGTGTCTCTGCACCTTCTGCGCTTTAGATGACTTGATACCTCTAAAGCAACTTTCTCTCTTTTACATGGATAATTACCCCCTTCAGGGTGGGGTTGGGACCCTGCACTGACCTCTTGGTGGGGGTTTCACCCAGCACGTGGCCCACTTAGGGGGAAGAATGCCTCTTTGATGTAGGTAAGTGCTCCCATTTTGCTGAGGGTAAACACTCAGTGTGTCCTTGGTCGGCCCCTTCAGCTTTCAGCAGGATCCAGCCGTCTGCTGTTCAGGAGGCCTTCAGAATTGTTTAAGTGGTTCTGGATACCAGGAGGCAATTAAGTCATTATAGGAGTCAATTAAGTCATTAGAGCAGCACTTGGCCCGCCTTGTGTACGCTAACGACATCAGCTGATTGGCTGATATGGTGTTTCCTGACACGTTCACGCACGTTTGAAACTCAAGTCAGGCCTTAGTCTTCCAGTGGGCATTCCTCAAAATAAAGTAATGGTGGAACGCTTTGCCCTCACGAATTACAGAGAGCTGCTGGCCTCAGAACTTGTGACAGCTGGAGCGAAAAACCTTCTATATTAGCATGACAGTTTGATGACAGAAAAGTTTTCCTCTTTCCCCAGTTCTCGTTGATCGGCCAAGACATGTTCAGTGTTCAAGGTTGGCTTTTTTCTTTCTGCTCTGGAGCTACAGGGCTAATAAAATTTTTCTTTTTTCCTGTGCCTACAGTTCAGCTCTCAAACTTACTCTTAATTCTTTGATGCATATTCATTTGCACTTTTCACATTTTCTGTCTTGGCTTTGGTTTGTGTTTGTTTATATTTTTAAGTATTTTCTTTTACTTTTACATTTAAATACTTCATCTTTAATTTCTTCCTGATGTTTCTTTTTTGCTTTTTCCTAAGCAAAGCACTTTGAACTGCCCTGTGTATGAAATGTGCTATATAAATAAACTTGTCTTGCATTGCCTGGGAGCTTATACCCCACCAGTGTAAACTGCATGCCTAAATGATCACACGCTTGCCTCAAACCAGGCTGCCATTTATAAAGTTCACAAATGTCACAGCGGGATGGACCAATAGAAATCCAGGAAAATAACATAGAAATAAATCTATGTAGATTACCTTAACATTGGAAGATGTTTTTTCTTGGTGGCGATCCCTGGTCATGGGCAGGAGTCTGAAAGAGCTGAATTGGCTTTGCATTATTGGTAGGATGGCCCTTTCTCTCAGCCCCATCACTCAGTTACACAATTAGCAGTTAGCATTTTATTCCAGTGTGACTGCATTAGAGACAAGGATGCAGTGGTTGGAATCAGAGCATGTGTGTGCTGGCCTTCATCCGCCCAGTGTTGATGGTACATGTCCCACCTTTAAAGATACAAAGTGTTGATTCGATAGTGGTGTTATGTTTCTGATACTGTATATAGTTCTATGAAAATTAAAAAGAGAACAGTACAGTAAGTTTGAATATGGCTGAAACTACAGCTGTGCATTCTTTGGGAACCAAAGGCATTTTGGCTGATCAGCTACAAAATGGGACATTTAATTATGTATTTTTTATTTTATTACACTGTGTATATTGGCAATGAGCCTGTCTGTGAAGAGCTTCAAATTTGTACACGGTGTACATTGGATACTTCTACTGCTAATATAATACTGTTAATATAACCATGGATAATGATGATTATCCATGATGATTACACCGACCAGATTCAAGGGGAATGTATAAAAACATTAAAGAAACTGAAACAGAGTTCATAAAAGTAATTCTACACAAACCGGACACAGAAACACACACAACCTTAAGCCTGTTGTTCCGCAAAAGAAGAAAGCATCCTAAAATAACATCACTCTCGCAGACTGCAGTAAAGTATTAGCTAAAGCTCCCTTCAGCATGAATGATGTTCATACATGATTTATACACGTAGTCTGGAGATCATGAAAGAGCTGAAGTGAATGTACGCTGGTGGACTAGAGGTTATTTCTTTAATCTTAACCTGATGTCACCTTGAGGCAAAGCATTTTATCTTATTTAATGCATTATAAATGGTATTATGCTCATTCAGATTCATATAGTGTAGTTCAGCTAAACTGCTACCTCAAACTCTTTACTAAATGAAACAAATTTACTTGAAACTAAATAAAAGTTTGTTATTGTTTAATAGAGCCATTCTGTCAGATTACCATAAAGAATTAGCCCTAATCCCTAATGTAGCACGAAATTCTTCCGCTGCATTTAACCCATTCTGATGAAGCAACAGGCAGCCAGGAACACAGCACCTAGGGAGCAGTGTGTGGGGACGGTACCTTGCTAAGCAGTCTTGGAAATTGAACCCAAACTTACTGACCACAGGGCAAATGCCTTAACCACTAGGCTACCAGCTGCCCCAGGTACATGTTACAAAATATATCTTACATTAAGTCACATTACATTATTGTTGTAGAATATAAGACGGTTATACTATACTTACTTGTATTTCATATCATCAATAATTTCCTGAAAAAAAGTTAAATCTCTTCATTAAGTCTCAAAGATAGCCAGTTTTTAAACAAGTAAATGATGGTACCCGAATACGAACATTTCCCTAGATAAAATGGCTAAAATAAAGTAAAAAGTAAGATAATATAAAAAAAGGAAAATAATATAATTTAAAATATATTTTAATGCTAATATTATTATATTAGATATATGGACTAGATGTCAGATAATTTCATTGTTTGGATTTATTTATAAATTCATATATTTAATTATTCTTTCATACATTTATTATATAGACATGGTATTGGATTAATTTCCTTATTTCTACTGGCTAGGCAACTCATCGTTGTGGTTTCTGACAATGTATGGCATTGTTTATGGACAAACGTGGACAAAATCAGGCTTCTTATGCAAAATACTGTCCATTTATGCTAATTCTTGAAGTTTAGCTTTGTAGCCATAAAACCTAAGAAGCCAACATTTGCTGTCTTGAGTACAACATATGTATAGAGTACACTTGAGGTAAGGTGGAAATTGTGTAAACTGAACTTTTCACTGAACTATAGCTTTAAACACAGTGGTGTACAGCGCTATCTGGGCTGGCGGATCAGAGCAAAGCATGCTGGATCAGAGGAGAGCGGCGGGGTGGCTGGCTTTTCCAGCACCAATTCTTACACAGCAGCTCCGGAATGCAAATATTTACATGCAGGAGAAGGTCACGCGGTCTGTAAATATGCATTATTTACACAAAATCCGTCCAAAATGGAGTGCAGTTGTGTGTATGTGTGTGTGTGTGTGTGTGTGTGTGTGTGTGATAATGTCTGAGCAGCACCTCGTGCTGATTTGTTTGCAATTGATGTGTGAAGTCCTGACACACTTGTAAACTCTCCACAGCAGAAGTATAAAAGGTCTCTGGCCCGGAACATCCCTAAGCGTTTCTGCTAATCCAGTCTGGACGTTGTGAAGCCATCCGAGCGCCGCGGGTACATCAACACCCCGAGCTCAGAATGTCTTCATCAGCTGCAGTCGGGTGTGACGGACTGGGAGGGAACACACCCGGCTGTCGCTCTGGAGATCGGGCTGATCCCTGAACACATGTTCAGCCTGTTTCATCCTGCTTAGCGACCTGCTTAGCGTTCATATGGATTCACCTCTTCCTAAATTTTGTTTATTCATTTTTCACTCAGGGCTCAAGGAGACAAGCAGAGAAATTCTGTGAATAGTATTCTATCCATCTTTCTAATTTTCTGTCCATAACACATTTGTGTTTTTAAGTGATACAGTAGATATTTTTTATTATGATTTGAATTTAAATGTTTGTACTGCCTTGCAAATGGGGAAACCCAAACTGGTCAATACACCAAGCAGAAATGCAGCATTAAAATACACAAAATGAAGGGGGAGAGAGAGAGAGAAAAAAACAGAGTGAAAATCATATCATGAAGAGACACTCAGCATCAGACTGCAAAACGTCTCAGACACAGACTCCACTCTCCAAGAGGTCAACTGTGACATAAGCGGAGTAGTGCCCTTTCACCCTAGTCTAGAGTCGGACACCAGAAATATATTTCCAAATTCACCCCTTCCATTCCACTCCAATGTCTGCAATCTCTCTACTTTTTAAAAAATTGAAATCACTTTGTACATGGGTACATGTACATGGGTTTATGTTCTTTTATATTCAATAATAACATACATTGTGTGGATTAATATATTACAAACTATTTTACTATTTACAAAGCTGTTTTAAGTCGACTTATCCAAAATTTTAATACATCTGTCATGTTAAAAAGTGGTATTTGGTTTCTTTTTACCTGTCTTGAGATTTGATCTCCAGAAAATTAGAGATTTATTTTACTAGAACACAATGTTATGCAGCGGAAACTCTGGTCCTGGAGCGTCCACCACAGTTTCTTTCCTGCTCAAACACACCCATTAAACTTTTAGTTTTGTCCTGAACGTCAGCCCTTCAGGACCTGGTTGCGCAGCCCTGCTACACAGTTATCTCCTTTACTTTAAGATCTCCTGGAGCTTTTTCTATCATCCTGAGTTCATTTTAAATGTGTAATACAAATTTAACCTGTGAAGGCCTAGCATACAGGACTGGCCTATTAGAGACACTCAGCTGCAATTGAGTGTTCTAAAACATGATTCCAACTTGAACACAACATTTTTTTCATACTATTAGGAAATTATCCGAGTCCTTTCCTTATTGTATGTAAAAGCAGTGAGACCAAGAGTATGTCAGTGGTGCCCTTTGTGGTCCTGGGATTTGAACCAACAACCTTCTGATTGCAGGGGTAACTCACTAACCACTAGGCCACCAGCTGCTCCCTTTCTATTCCTTTTTTTTTCAATTCTAAACATTTCAATAACAGTCTGTGTGAAGAGGCTTGATGGGCTATCACAGGTTCCACCACGGTTGTGAACTAAATCATTTGGCGTTCAGCTGAAAGTGGATGAAGCAGTTATCTCGTCATGAGCCATGCTTTGAAGCACACTCTCCTGAAGATAAGCAGTTTGCACTCCGTCCCAGCAGACAGAGCACTTCCTGCTGTCTCTGTCTGCACTGTGTTGCGTGCTTTAAGTGAGTGTGTGGAGCTGGAATTGCAGCCCAGCTGTCTGAGTGTATCTGCCTATGCAGAGCTGGAGATGAAGCATGCGCTTTCTTTTGCCTTTAGTGTATCTTTTTCTAAACCTGCTCCAAGCCCTAGAGTCTTATCTGACCGGCCATGACCGAGATCCACCAAAAACAGAATCGGAGGAGGGGGCTGGAGAGATGAGAGAGAGGGAGAGAGAGAGAGAGGAACAAAAGTTGAAACTTCTTTTCGTGGTTCATTTTTGACCTAAGTAGTAGACAATCTTTTCTTTGGGTTCATATTCTTTGTTATATATTCTACCATTGTTTATTAATATAATCTAATTCGCAACAGTCTGTTTTCCTCCCAAACACACAAACTCATGCACACACACACACAAACAAACAAAGATTTAAAGGAAATGTAATGTGGATTTTTATCTAAGCAATGTTTCTTCATTTTGTATCTTTTAAGCACAAAGAAATTAAAGAAATAAGAATTACATGAACATTGTAATAAGCATACAGATAATATGTCACATGCGACTAAACTTAAAATAACTTTTGAATTGCTACTTTTTTTCTATATAAGTGAATTTTAGTATTTCGTCATATTTTGTGTTTTTAAAATGTCACCTTTCAAGAACAAAATGATGTACATGCATTTCTAGTCACTTTTTATGGTATTCTTAATATTTTAGGATTTTTTTTATGTCAGATGTAATTAACAATACACCATGCCCATATGGTGTTTGAACTATGTATCACACATAATTATAGAACAAGATTTTCTCTCAACAAATGGAATATTAGCATGTTTTGATTGGGGTTGCAATTACCAGTATCATCACTGGAAACTCATTGTTATGCAACAAAGCTACATACTATAAAAAAAAAACCCATAGAGAGCAGAATCATTTCTGAAGGCCTAGCTATTTGAAGACTAGGTATTGGCCAAGGTGCTGTAAGGCCATTCCAGCCTAGCAACACATTTGTGTACAATGGCTAGGCCATTCGCGATTAATGGTAATATTTTACACATTTACATATTTTCAGTCTGGAAGTTAAACAACCCCCGTGTCTTTTTTTTCGTTTGGATCTACATATCAAAATAGCAGCACTGCACTGAGCTGACTCTAACTTGGCCTCTCATCCCACCGGGGAGGGGAACACCCCTGAGCTCGTGGCCTGTTTCCGTCGAGACGCCTCGGGCAACTGATGAATCACCAGTCATCATATTTTGCGAGCCGTTCTTGGCAGCACGGAGCTCCAGCTAGTTGTACAATACTATAAGCAGTTGCTTTTATTGGGCGCAGTAACACAGCAGCCGGCGGCGATCGGCACCGCTCCCAATTCACATCTCCTTGACACGCAGCATTCATGTTTCACATTAAGTCTTCCTCTCTTCCTTCCTTTCCTGCCTTACTCCCTCCCTCCCTCCACTCACTATCTCTCCACGTGACCTCAGCCAGGCTCGGGCTCCATCAAGCTGCTCAAATTCTGTACATTCGGACCGGCCATGCTTATTCGCCTCTCCTTTTCATTTCACACGGCCTCACTCTTCAGGGACTATTTTTAGACAAGGGAACTGCAGGGAGTCCACATGTTCAAAAGCCCCCTGATTGGAGGTGTCATTAAAACAGCTCAACAGCCCAAACGCTTGCCAGAAACCTCCGGCGCTTTGTAACAGCTGATACAGCAACATCCAACACAGCTCCCATTATAATGCCATGCGATATGCCTCATATAAGTAATTGTAAATGACTTCCTAAAGGTGTAGGAGGCTGAATGTTTCTGCCAAACGGTGTAATAGAATGACAATCTGCAGTTACTACAATCACAACTGGGCGTTTGGCTTCGTCTGTGTATAATTTTAACAAATTTGAAATAAAAATTTGCCTTAAGAGACTTTAGACAGAACACCAAGAGTCAGTCTCTAACTCATATAGTGACACACAGCAAATCTTTATTGATGTTATTTAAGTCTATAGTTGGGGGCGAGCCAGCTATATGTATTTGTGACACACATTTTTTTTTTTATGGTAGAGATGTGAAAAATGTCCAACTTACACACCATGAGAGTTTTTTTATATGCTGACCAAGCTGAGCTTTAAAATTTCCAGGATGAAATAAATTAAACAGAACAACAAAAAACAAAGACAAAAATAAAATGTAAGATTGTTAGTCACTTAAATTAAAAGTTAAAGTCTGCACATTTACAATTTTGTTTCCATGTCAAGAAATGACAAAAAAAGAATAAAAACTGTGTTTGGTTGTTTTCCACAAAATTAAACTTTTTTCATCACTTACATATTATAACATTATTTCTGCTGTGACAGTTGTTTAACCCGATCCACACAAACTCCTTTCTTCACAGTCATAGTTAATCTATAAACTTTCCCATTTTGGAGAACATCAACAGCTGATGTCACATCAGTTATGTAAATTTATTTATGAATTTTGTTCAATTAATGTGTTCAAATATCTCACAGTGTTATTCTCATGTTTACAGAAAGTAAGCCAACGATGGCTGACAAACACAGACACACAGGCACTGTTAGGGCTCGGCCAGTGGCCGGTAGGGGCCACTGTATTTGTTTTGTTTTGGGGGCTTTTATTTTGCATTTTTGTACATGTTTCTCTTGTTTCTCAGTTTCAGGTGTTTAGTTTGAGTGATTATACATTGAGATTGGTTTCTGTCTGCATCATTTTCTGTATTTAAGTTCAGTTTATGTTGGACCTCGGTATCGGTCCATCATCCCACTCTTTTATGTTCATGTTTTGCTTCAATAAAGAGAGCACAGAAATGGATGCCTGCCTGCCTGCCTGTCGTCAACGGGGTACACAAATGCCTTATCAACTTCAACTCAATAATGGTACTGAATTATGTGTAGAATCCACACATTTCACATAATTTCCCTGTTTTTTTTTACAATGCCCTAAAATGACAATGCTTTTTTTTACAATGCTTTTTTTTTCATTATTAAAGTAAAACCCTACACAATGACCAAAATCAGTGTTCACCGACCTTGGTCCTAGAGCAGCGCCCTGGCCAGCACAAATAAGTGTTTTCTAACCTCTTTAACACACCTACTTTGATCGAGGTAAGGCATAATTTGTTAATTAGCTGTTGGGTGTTGGGAGCATTGGAAATAAAATATGCAGATCAGGAGGCCTCCAGGACTAGGGTTTCAAACCACTGTCTAATTATTTTCTTCCTCATTTTTGCTGTGACACATCTGACAGCTGGGAATTCCTCCATGCTCAAATTTGTTTCAAGACAATCCTCATAAGCATGCTAAACAAAATGTTTTAATCACAAAATATCACCACAGGCTTTTCTTCACTTACTCTCTGATTTCCATCCTGGGAACAGCAGGCCAGCACACTGACCCCTGCGTGATTAAAGAGAGAGAGGACTGTTGCCTCATGTCAGGCCTACAGTTCCCACGATTCCTCACAGGGCTAGCCTGGCAGGGCCTGGCAGGCATGTGCTACTTTGACAGCATAGTTAGGAGGCTCTGATGAAAGGTGAGCTTCTGCGTCACGACTACAGCCGCTCAAATTAGTCCAGGAGCCCCACTGCCTGTCACACTGGGGGTCTGGCCAGGCAGATTTGGTTACAGGGAGAGAGTTAGAGTGTGTTTGTGTGTATGTGTATATGTGTGTGTTCACCAGTCAAGAAGTTTTATACGAGTAAGCACATATTAGCATAAATCACGAGACAGATCACCCTCTCAGCTCCTGGGGCTGGGGGGGTGTCAGAGGTCCTAAGAAAGAAAGATACGAGGACCCTGCTAAGGTCAAAAACACATGCTGTGTTTCAAAAAGAGTGGCCTCATGTAATGTCCTGGCCACGTTTCGTGTGTTAACACTGGGAAATCTGATAAAATGGCATAATATAAAACTATATTATATATACATATATATTAGTGATGCACCGAAAGGATTTTTTATTATTTTATTTTTTTTTGACCGAAAACCGAAAATGGGGAAACGATTGGCCGAAACCCGAAACCGGAAAGGGGGAAAAACGTATTAAATTATTATTAAAAATCTGTTACAAAACTATGAACATGTTTAATTAGCATTTAAACAATGCACAATGTAATATATAATTTAAAATAAAATATTTTACTTGGCCCCACTCATTTATAGCCTAAAATTAAGAT
>JBBPDH010216517.1:0-13295 GCA_037974565.1 Clupeocharax schoutedeni
GTTTGCTACCCACAGGTCGGGAGGCCCAAACACACACACCCAGAACCACACAGAGACATCGGAGCTTGTACACAGATGAGCTTTATTTAACTAAGAACCATTGAACTTCACCCAGGCTCTCCTCTCTGTTAACCTCCCTCTCTCTCTGTGCTTTCCTCCTGTCTCTCTCCATTCCTTTGCTTCTAGCCCTTTTCCTCCTCCAGGCTTTTCCTTCTCTCTAGTCTTTTGCCTTCCTCCTCCCTCTTGGAGAGTCCATGTTTTAAAGAGAGGGGCGTTGTGCTTAATCCAGGGCCTGTGAGGGTGCCATGTTTTTCATTTGGTTATAGTCAGACTCCTGCTGATTCAGGCCATGTCCACGCCTACATTGGTATTTCTGAAAATGGGTGTGTTTGCCATTTTGACCATGTAGTGGAGGGGGTGGGACTTTCAACAAATTTTTGACCAACAGTGAAATGCAAACCCAACTGAAGGTATCTGGCTTATATAAATGTAAGTAATGTTAATACAATTATTTTATTAATGTTATTAACAAAGCACCAAGGTGCGTGCTTGGGGAGTGTTCCAAGCGCAGGTTCCAATTAACGGAGTAAATGTGAGGGATAACCAGCAACTCAACACAAAACCTACACAGAACATAAACCAATCAATCCACTTAATCACTTAACAGAAATACAGGACAGCTGACCACGTTACAAAAGACGAGCTTTGGAAATATCAGATGTATCTACAGCACAGATGCAAAATAGATAGATAGATAGATAGATAGATAGATAGATAGATAGATAGATAGATAGATAGATTCTGATTGCAGTACTTCGGTTAAATAGCTGACTCAGATTAAAGCTGTTTTTCAAGTAAGAAACAGTTGTGGAATTCTTAAGCACTGTTGTATGTCGCTCTGGATAAGAGCGTCAGCTAAATGCCGTAAACGTAAATGTAAATTTCAATTTTGAGTCTTTGATGCACCAGTTTAAAATCACTGTTTACTCTTTACAATGCATCAAGACTGATTACCACACATGCAGAGGGTTCATCCATTACTACACATGAAAAGATTTATGGATAAATTTCATGGCAATGGGACACATGGTTTTACTGACTAAGCTGAATAACAAGCTTAATGATAAATTAAGTGTTATTTCTTATTATTATAGAAATCATTTATTCCAAGAACTTATCTATTTCATTCTGTCCAGTTTTACACCGGTTTCATTTGACTTTTATTTTGACACTCCTGAGTTCCCCCCTTCCTTAATCCTCCCTTTGGGTTGTCGCTCATTAGATTCACCTGGTGCTTAATGGTCTTTCTTTAAGCCACCTCTACTAAGTCCACCTTCATGACTACACCTCTTTTCTTCCATTTCTCCTACTCTTTAATTCCTTCCCCTTTGTCATCGTTTATGCCTTATTTTTTGGGGATTGTGCTCCTGTGTGTAATGAAGGTTCTCTTGGCTGCTGATTTGTTGGTTCCTAGTCCTGGCACTGTCTCTCTGGTGTGTTCTCTGTACGTATCCCTGATAAATGTGTTCATACTTACATGTGTTCTCGATAAGGTGATGCTGAGATGTGTTTGAACCTTCTTTTATATACTATATATATCCCATAGGAAATTGCTCAATTCTCTGCATTTAACCCATTCACCGAGTGAAGCAGTGGGCAGCCAGGAACACGGCGCCTGGGGAGCAGTGCACGGGAACGGTACCTTGCTCAGGGTACCTCAGCGGTGCCCAGTGGAGTTGGGGATTGAACCCGGACTTCTGGTTGCAGGGCGGATGCCTTAACCACTAGGCCACCCAGCCGCCCCTATTCTCTATGTGTTGTCACTGCTGTTGTCCCTTTGTCAATAAACCTGGTTTCTCAGCTCCTGTACAGCAATCTATACACCCCACTACCCAAATCACAATTATATGGAAATGTTTGCATCTAACAGTTTCTAGCTCTACTGAACAAAGCGATGTTTGTGCTAATACTTGTATACAAAGACAACCTTGTGTGTCGCAACTGAATGTTTTGCTCCAGATAAACATTTACTGAGAAGGACATATTTAATATGTAGATGTGTTTAAGGCAGACAACATGTATACAAATGAAAGAGAGGAAAGTAAGTTATTAGGCAAGTTTATGTTTATGGCATTTAGCAGATGCTCTTATCCATCCGTACATTAGTGCTTAAGTGGTCCACAACTGTTCTTAAACCTGTAAAGCTATAAAATCAACAACAGCTATTTACCCAAGTTACTGCTGGCTAAGTTACACACCAAAACAAAACCTGTCAATGAGAAAAAACAAGTCAGAGATTAATACATATGTAAGTAAAAACAGTAAAAACTGTTAAAAGGGTATGTGGCTGAGGGATTTGTTAAATATATAGGAAAAGAAATATAAGAGATGCATGGGAGGACTGGCTAGTCACCAAGATGCTCCTTAAAGAGGTGGGTCTTCAGGTGATGCTGAAGATGCTTAAAGACAGCGAAAGACTCCGCAGATCTGATTGCAAAACATCTGTGATTGCAATTGCTTCACTGAATACTTGAATACTTGAAGACTGAAGACTTTTTTGGCCAAAAACCACTGTATGCAATTCCCACAGTCAGTGCTCTAGCTCACAGTGATTTAAAAGTGTAATGTAACCAAAATGTTATTGGGGCTTCAGATTGGTACAATTGGCCAAGCGTTCCCCTACCAGAGTTAAAAAATTGCCAGTGTTGCCACAGCCATCCATTTGAGAATAATTGGCCTAATTCTCTTTTAGATGGGTAAGATGGCCCGACTTGATCTCATATGGCATTGACATCATTACCTTCCCATAGTGAGTGAGTGGTGGTGGTGGTGGTGGTGGTGGTGATTATGGGACTCCTATATGCAATTAGATGTGAATAAATTGTAGAGAAAATAGGGAATAAAAAAGGGAATAAATAATTTAAGCTGTTTTTTCACAACACCCCCAAAATAATTTTGAATAATTTCAAGAAGTAGAGAAGGGGCATCTGCCCCCTTAATTCTACTCTTGAATTACAAGAGTAAATCCTCTTCAGAAAAGTAGCTAGAGGAATGAAATGGAATCTAAAAATTGCTGTTGACCATATACACTTGTGCAATGCTCCACTGTACGGGAAATGTTTAGATAATGTTCTTCACCTTTTGACTTTATTTAGCGTCACAGATCAAACTGTGTCCTGGTTATGGAGAAATTACATATTAACCAGTGGACACAAAAGTGCAGATGGGCGCATGATAGCGCAGGACCTTCCACTATCGCAAGGAATAAACTGGTCCAAATGTTTTTTGTTTGTTTATTTACTGCAAGTAACACAGAAGCAACAATACACTAAGAATATCACAATCGCCTCCGATCTCAGGTAATTACTGCTTTTTACACAGGGAAATGCTTCTTGTCCTTAAGGTTCCCCTTGATTGACCAAAGGATTGTCCCTGCTTTAAATAACATTAATTCAAATGTTGCTTCAACAGCTTGCAGTTTAATCAGCTTAACAAAGTTGTGCTGTAGGAAAACATTATCACGAGGCATGTGTAAAGTGAGCCAATGATCTAATCAAGCAAAGCTTTGTGCCTTACCTTTCTTCTCATACAGAGATGTACTCATCCGGCGAAGAACCGGCTCTATCTTAGAGTTAGCAGGTATTGTTATGCAGTCTTGATCTTTTTCAAAGTATATAAAGGACCTGGAGAAGACAGACCAGAGTGGATTGAAGTAAGGTAACAACTAGAGGGCAGTGCTTCAGGTGAGGTTCAGCATGTGCATTACCTGCATGTGAATAAAGTCTCTGTATTGCACTTGACTGCACAGTCTTGCACTGTTTTCACAGAGTACTGGCTTTTCAACAAAGTGATTATCCAAGCACCGTCTGTTTTAGTATATGCATCCAAAACATCTGTGGAGAAAAAAGCAGACTGATATATGTCACCGTGAACTGACAAACACAGGGAACCGTAGAGGATGGATTAGTCTTCAAAAGTATAATCATGTTGTCTATATCTGGGCCTAAACAAAGCTTGATTTAGCCTTTATAAAGACATTCATGGGATACACTGTGACATGGTAAAGACTTAACCATCCCCATATCATGGGGAACTAATTTTTCCTTGCTTTTTTGAAATAAAAAGTTTGATGTAAGTTTGATGTAGCATCTAAAACACAGTTTACACATTATTACTTATCCAGTCTTTATAAACAGAAATGTGTAAATGTTATATGCAAAAACAATACACGAAAAATGTGGGATATGGGGGCCTCCAGGCTTCTATTTCACACTAGTATAACATGAGAGTAATGCAGTCAGTTTAGCAGCTCAATAATAAGCTTTAGAATGCAGAACTGCATTTTATATAGCATACCGTGTGTATGAACAATATTATGACAAAAACGTATTAACATGCCATTTCATTTAAGATCCTTTCAAACTTGCACTGTTTGTAAATTTAAAAAAAAGTTACCTTGGCTCACAGTCCGTCCTGTCAAGACACCTGTTGATGACAGAAGATATGAATAATATGCACCATTCAGTGTGAAAGCCTTTCAGTAATTCTATGCAAACAGTTACGCAGCTTAGTTAGAGACATTGTTCTTAATGCTGGTTGTAAAAGCTGCTCAAAATGTCCAAGATCACTAATAATGCTAATCCAGCAGCTCACCTGCAAACAGGACAAAACAGAGCCAGACAGGAGCTTTGCATGCGCCCATGTTGCAGCACCGATGAGCAGTGCAGGCAACGGCTTCAGTGCAGGTTTTGAGTCTCTCAGGCCATGTCAATAAGACAAACAGATCTCACTCATCAGTCAATCATTGTCCTAACAAGGACATAGAGCAGAGGTCATACTGTGTTTATCAGGGGGTTCAAACCCACAATTACCGTTTGTGACCATATGATTCTGGCCTATTTATTTCTTTTAATGCCGTTTGTGCCGCCTTGCTTGCTGTTTTTTTTTTTTATTCAGAACCAGAGAGTAAATCTCATCCCTGCATCCACTGTCACTGGAGTTCATCTACATACGAGGAAAGAGCATCAAAACCCAGTCGGCAACAAAAGTCACAATAGACTCAAGAAGAAAAAAAAACTTATTGTTAAGATTATGGTGAGACTTAATGTATTAATGTTAATCAGTTAATACTGATGCCTTACAATTTGTCCTGCTCCACAAGAATCTCAGATCAATAAGTTAATATTCAACCTTAACCAAACGAAATGGACAAAACAGCCAAGTATTGCAAGTGTGGACATACTGCACCAGCAGTTTCGACGCATGAATTTAACAGTGTAAAGAATTGAAGAAAAATCACTTCCACCGAGGTTCTATCATGTATATGTTAAAGGTAGTTGTGAATATTATTTTTATTGTCAATACAAGTTCCCAACCGATATTAACTGATTCAAGCAAATGCAATAATTTAACAGTCTTAGTATTTATAGAAAATACAAGCCAAATATTTCAAAAGGCATTCTTGAAACCCAAAAAGGGGGGGCTTCAGTCCGCAAATTTACATCAATAAAAATAGAATAGTTATTATATACCATAAAATGGTTGTCATATTCCTCCTTTATGTAGTCAAAAATGACAAAAAGAACATATTTAAAGGGGGAAAAAAACATTTGCATGAAAACAAGAACATCAAAAACATTTCCAAAGTGGAGTTGCAGAAAGACCCAGAGGAAAGAAATATTTTGACCAGTATGTATGCAGCCGATCAAAAGAAACTTCGATAATATTTATATGATACATACTTTTTCCAGACAATATTATCAACTTTATTAATGTAGTGTGATGTCACACAAGGTACACTAACAATATCTTGCTGAAAAGGTGTTCAAACTCTTTTGTTGTCGTGACTAGTTTTCGCACATTTGTTGCCCAAGGATGAAACACGCGGACAACAAAAGTTAAGAAAGTAACTGATTATCTGGTTAAAGTAATTGACCGACCTGAATAATGTTACTTTTAAACCAAATCTGAAAAGAATTGTTTTGTAAGTACCATTCTTGTTGTTCCAGATAAAGTATCTGCTGTGTTTAAAATGAGAGAAGTATCTGTGAAAGTTGAATGCTATGACGGGAATCTTTAAAATGCCATAATTGCAGACCAATAAAAAAAATTATGAATGGATTGCATTCCGAATAGATTTGGGATTATTAAGAATGGTCTCAATCAATTTATTCTGAAAACCTTATTCAAAGTTGTACTAATGAAAAAGGTTATTCCACCAACAAATTCATTCATACATATTTTCTTATTGAATTGAACCTTTGTCTATCTTTTTGAAAGTAGTATCATCTACATGCGAAGACCTAAAATGCCCACTGTGTCCTAAACTGTCTTTTTAGTGATCATTTGGCTCAGCTCACCAAGAAAAGACCTGTGATTAATTTGTGTGCACATATTTCACTTACTTTGTTCAATGTAATAATACTAGACCTTATCATTTCCATAACACCACAAATGTACATTATATTTGATTCAATGCAAAATCACCAAACACTATCGTACATTAAACATTTCATTTATACAGGAAGTTACAGGAAGCATTGCTACCCACACTAGACACAGTGCATGTGGTCGTTATTCATAAATGTATGTCATAATTCTAAAGTTACTGTGATGTCCATTTCACAGTAAATAAAAAAGAATATACTCTCTAAAAAGCAAGTCACTCAGAAATGTTTGTACTTGCATTAAGTTACTAAAAATGGCAGGAAATTACAGGAGTCGGCTCTCATCATTCACTTAAAATAGCCAAAGTTTGGTTAGTAGATGGTGCTTTTATGGAAATGATTAGGCCTTAGTGAAATGAAAATGTGAAAATGTGAACACACAATGTGAAAATCTTCCTCTGCCTTTACCCCTTTTAAGTGAAGCAGTGGGCGGCAAGGGAGCTGTGTGTGGGGACGGTACCTTACTCAAGGGAACCTCAGTGGTGCCACTAAGAGGCTTGGGATTTAAACCCACTACACCCTAACCACTAGGCCACCAACTGCCCCTGCCTAGGATTGACGGTGTTAATTATCAATTTCAGCATCCAAAAAACAAATACATCCGCTTACTGATTACAGCTATGAAAAACAGTAAACTAAACCATTCTCTTTAAAAGGGTTATTAGTAGACGTGTACAGTACAAATCTACCCATTTCTCTGACCGCCTTGAATACCTGAGACGTTTGACTCTAATAGCCCCTATTAACTTTCATTAGTAAAGCATAACAGGTCAGGTTAGTCTGCCAGCGTCTCCACACGCACTGTTTACAGTTACTATAACTACTCAAAGAGCAGCTCAACAGAGGCCAGAGACGGGTGTGGAGGTTTATTCCTGGTCAAAGACACTAGAGGACAGGTACAACCTGTTTATTTTGTAATTAAATGTGTACAGTGATGAGTTGGCTGTAAAGTCTAGTTTGTATTTTGAGTTAAAAAGTGTGTTTTTGTCTGAAACTGTGGATTTATGTGGCTGATTGTGTATTATTTAGGTTCTTTCAACCAGAAATGCCACAGTCTTCTTTTGCTTTACAGCAGAGATACTTCAGTTTGTTGGTACTTTTACCCAAACACGTTTTAATAGCCTGCAGGGCCCATGTCAGCAAAAACACCCCAAAATGGAGTCTCTGTCACACCAGCTGAGCTTGGGAGAAATTTAAAGTCACATGGAGCTTCTCTGACCTCCTGCTTCAATGCCACCAGTATGGAAAGTGCTAGAGAGAGTTGTAAAGAAGAAGAAAACACACATGTGGTGGATTTATGTCCAGTTTCTACGTCTGAGCCAGTCAACCAAGGTGGTGTCCAGAAGGAGGTGCTGTCCAGCTGTCCCTGCCAACATCTCAAAGGCCACGGGTTCCCTCAGGAGGTCAGTACACAACCATATTTACCTAGAAATGTTGTTACTTAGATTAAATACTCAAACAGAAGTAAAAGTAACTGCCAAAACAATGAAGATTAGTCATCCAGACTACGTTAAGCTTGTAAATTATTTTCAGTTGTGAGTCACCACTGGAATTACAGTTAAATCCAAAACTACTGGGGTTAATCTGTGCACAATGCAACCAAACCCTTGAGCAATAAAATGTATAAGGTGCCTGCAAAACTGCTTCATAGTTAATTTGGCTCATTTTTCCTTTACATGATCTTTTTGGTCTAAAATAAAATGCTGAGGTAAGGGCAATCGAGTAGTGGCATTTGGTGCAGTCGATAGAAAAGGATGGAATTCAACCCCAAAAGCATAGAAGAGCTACTGTTGCACAAATTGCTATAAAAGTGCCTCCAGGCTATGATAGAACAATGTCAGAACACACAGTGTATTGCAGATTTCTGCATACCAGTCTTAGTGCCCAACCCCTGTCCACCACCAAAAGGTTACTTTGACCTCCTACCTAAACACTGTTGCAGACCAAGAACACTCCATAATGGCAACAGCATTCTCTAATAGCAGTTAACTTTCTTTTTTTTTCTCATTGTTCATTGTATCAGCTCCACTTGCCATGTAGGTGGTGCACTTTGTAGTGATCATGTGATCATGGGGTTGTGCTCGCAGTTTTGCTGCCTTTGAGCCTGTGCAACTTGCCACAATCAGTGGAACCTACATAAATACAATCTGAAGAACATGATTAAGTTTACCTTTGAGTGGCTTGAGAAGAATCAAATGAATGTTCTGGAGCAGCTTAGTCATGGTTCTGACTTTGAAACCCTACTGAGACGCTGTACCGAGACCTGAAACATGCAGTTCATACTGTGGCTGGAATAAAGATATTCTACAGAGGGAAGTGGGCCAATATCCCACAGTTATGTGAAAGCATTTAGTTTCAGTTGTTTAAGTTTAGGGGGCAGTTACTGGTTCACTTGATGATACACAGGGCAGATCCAGCTAGGCGGATATTTCACAAACTGACTTGTGGCGAAGGTGTTTAAAGACACTGAGCCCTTTGGTATGACTGCTAACGCGTCTGTGGACAATTATGGCTCGATTTTATAGACAAGTATGGCTCGATTTTATTAGAAGGGATGTCAATAATGAGATGGAGTGTCCACAGACACACAAATGTTAATCAAGCAAATACATGAAAGTGACCATTCTGTCATACGTGAACAAACCACAGAGCATGAAAGTATTTCTCTGTTTTAAATCCATTAACCAAGTGGAGCAGCAGGCGGCCCCCGGGGAGCATGGTGTGGGGACGTTACCTTGCTCAAGGATACCTCAGTGGTGTCATTAGCAGTCATGGGAATCCAACCCATGATTTCCTGATCACAAGGCAAACACCCTAACCACTATGCTACCAGCTGCCCAGCTAGGTCAAGAAAACATGTAACATAATGCATCATGCAAAAAACTAATAATAAGTAAGCAAATAAATAAATTATATTAGTAATAATAATGATCATCATTGTACTTAATTAGAGGTTTTGTTCAACCTCAGGGCAACCCACTACTCTAACCAGTGTGAGTCGCTCTTGATACACACAAATGTGAGCATAATGTTAAATGAGCACGACCCACTATAATAAAGCAAAAATTCAGGAAAACATTTACAACAAAAGGGATAAAAACAAATACAGGACAACAGAAAGACAGCTGATTCTGAAATGTTTCAGGCTGCTTTAGGTCTAGTGATGTTTAACCTGTGTGCCTCATTAATCTTCGCAAACAGGATCAAACCCTCGATGCTACTACAATAGGCTTGGTTTGTGTCTGTTCAGCAGGAGCAGCTCTTACAGCTTCAGCTGAAGCAGATGCACAAGGTTCTTCATGAGCAGAACACACTACTGTCTTTTCTGAGCCCAGGTAGGTCCATAAAACACGACACATCTGTCAAACCAGTTCACATTATAGGTATTAATGAGTGAGTATAAGGAGTGAGGTCAAAGGAAACTACTAAATTACCAAGAAGTCAGTGTGATTCTTTCTACAGCCGTTCTGATTCATCCCAGACAGGGTTCTGACACCATGCTGCATACAGACACACACACCCACACATATGCACACACTATTCAAAGGTATAAACAATCTAAATGGAAAACACACCCCGTGTTTGCAATACTGGGAATTTGTTTTCTTTAAAGGAGGAAGATGTTCCTCATTTTGACTGATCTTGAGCAATTCACCTGTCAAACTAGTGAAGTTCTACGAGTGACACATTACACCAGAGTTCTGTGTGACTTTCCCATAAGCCTTGCAACAGAGCACTGATAAGTATGAATCACTGCAGCAGAGCAAGGACTGGTAAGTCTCCCAGTAGTTAATATGGTTTATTTGATAAAATTGAATTTAGCCCAGACAATTTATCTGAATAATTTTTACATTTAAAGTCCATGTGAATTAGTAATGTTTCTTCCCTCTGTACAGGGGTGGGAGTCACACAAAGATGTGTTTTTTTAGAATTTACTGCTATTGCCAGAATGGATCTATCCATCTTGTTCATGTATTTCTTTGTTAATGTTTGTCAGTACAAATACAAAAGACATGATGTGTATATTTGAACTGGATATTTGCACAAGTATATAAAATAACCCAACTGGATGTGTCTCCCCACCGCCAACCCCCACCCCCCCACTCCCACACACACACACACACACACACACACACACTGTATTTGTATCTGCCTTAAAGGCACAGTAACCCTTAAAAGATCCGTCTATATAAATCATTGAAAAGCTCTGTATGTCTATATACAAGTGATGACTCATTTACAGCTCAGAGAGTCAATTATAATGAAATAAATGCAAATGGGAAATGCCCATCATCAGCACTCGATTCTAGGGAGGGTCCAGGGGTAGGTCATCCCAGGGCACAACAAATAAATACATTTAGCAGATGCTTTAATCCAAAGCAACTTCCATTTCCTAACTACAGGGGTCAGTCTCCCTGGAGCAACTTGGGGTTAAGGGTCTTGGGATAGTGGTGGTGCTGAAGGTAGGATTAGAACCCACAACCTCTTGGTCCAGAGTCAATTATCCTTCCCGCTAGGCCACCACCACCACGTTTAAAATACCCTGAAATGCCCTGTTCAGTTTAATTCACATTTACACAAGTTATTTACCTCAGAACAAAAAAAAAATTAATTAAAAAAAAAAGTCCAAAATTGTAAGATGCTAACTGCAGTGCAAGCCCCCCCTCCCTTTGTAACCAACCCCTGATATCTTATATTTAGAGAGCTCTTCCCAGAGGCAAACCTCACTCTTTCTTACTCAGCTGATTGATGATTCAGGTTTATGCCTCAACATGTCTGCTCTATAGCTTTACAGTGAAAGGAAGTTTTCGTTACACGAAGGCAACCATTAAGTTGAGCTTCCCGACAGACCAAAAAATTGCTGCTTTGAAAAAATGTAGCATTTATCAATCATTTGTTTAATTAAATCCTGATGAAGCTGCATCAAAGATAGACATGGTATTTTTGATAAAATCGCAAGAAATGACAACTGTTTTTTATCCCAAACAGTAAAAAATGTTGTAAATATCTGTTAAATATCCATTTGTAATGTTAATGATGTTGTATAAATGTTTAGGACTGCTGCAATTCTGCATGTTAAACTTAAAATTAGACATTAGACATTGCTGGCAAACATTAGACATTGCTGAAGTTCATTCAGGTGTGAATGCTTGCATGACTGGCTTTAATTATAGCGAGCTTTGTGAAGAGATTTGTGGTGAATGACTCAATACAGACCTAATTACTAAAATGGGTTTCAAGGAGGAAAGAAAGCATGCCACAGCTAGATTAGAAAAATTGCAAAACGATGGTCAAATCTTTCACAGCTTGCACGGAATGTCCTTTTCTCTTTTACAAAAATATGCAGTGCAATACAAAAAAAGGGGTCAGTGCTCTGTAGTCCAGTCAAATTTACCACCTGTCTCTTTCAGGACTGATGTTACTCAGTGCCGCAACTCAGTGCCGAGACCATTCAGCCGGACAGGCTTCTGAAAGGGATCCAGGTGCTTACACTGACAGTCTGCTGGGTCCTGTGAAGGACTCCACCAGTGCTACGATTACTGTAGCTGGATTAGACAGTGAAGAAGCAGCCTGTGGCTCTCAACCAACACCTGGATCTGGTACAGTTTGTGCCCCACTAATGAGGTTTAAAATAATAACATTTTTGAAAACAATGTATTTCGCCCCTTTTCTCTGCCCATTTAGTCCTACACAAATACTGTTACCCAACACCCTACTCTGTATCAGCACTTGTCTCTACTTGTAGAAAATCTGCATCAGGTCCTCTGACCTGCAGTTCTGAATAGATGGCTAAGCAAAGACAGAGCAGGCTCAGACTGTTCCACAAATGGCCGCGCCTCTTATTTCATGAAAAAGGTGCATTTAAATCTAGAAAAGGTGAAGACTTCACCATTTGTGCTCCTGCAGTGGAGAATGAGAAGGCCTCCAGAAGAATTTAGCAATTTTTTAATGAAATTTCTAAATTTCAACTTGTTTAGAACTACTGAGATTTGCCCTGTTTCTTTTGCTATTTGTTAAAAATAACTTTATTTATTACATATTACATTCTATTTTACATCATTTACAAATATAATACTGCACACTTAAGCAAAATTTTTTGGCCCATTGATGTTTCTTCCGCCCCAGGTAGTCATTTTACGTATGAATGCTCTGCTCAAAAACATATTTTTTTTATAGCCAGACGTTAGACAACCATAATAAATGCTGGCAAAAATCCCATTCAGCCTGATTAGAAATTTTGGCAGCAAATTGCAACAACAACAAAGTCCAGCTCAGTTGCATCGCATTTTAAACTGAAAATAGAAAACTTGAAGCAATTCAAGCAAAAGAGCAAAGAACGCCCTATTCTAGAGAAAACAGCCAAATAGGATCTAGCTACAAACCGAGTAATAGCTGTGGCATCTAAATAACTATAACTAACCTGTGCCTTTAATGGGCACATCACTCAGTGCAGAAACATTTAATGATACGTTCAATTCTTGACTGTATAAATAATAACAAAAAAATAAAATTAAAAATATACACACCATCTATCCAAAAAATACACTACATGATTTTGTAATACAATAATAAAAAAGAACTGTACATCTCTATCAACTCTAATAAAAGAGTCGTTGATACTAATAATACATCCATATTTAAGTTCAAAGCAACTTAAAATGTCCTTATAATGCTACACGTTTATGCTGTTATGTTTTCGTGTTTGATCGTAAATGTCAGTATTCACTCGTTATCTGAATCCCTTTCTTTCTTTAGAAAGGGAAGATACGTCGATATGTATACGTCTTTGAACTTTGTGCTGCTGAGACAGTACACGATCGGGTCCAGCAAACAGTCCAAGTAGGACAG
>JBBPDH010216527.1:0-13295 GCA_037974565.1 Clupeocharax schoutedeni
TGAAGATAGTTCTATACTGATCTCAGATCTGTGTGTAGTGTCTCCTGCAGGTACAGTGTTTGTGATGAAGCTAGTTTAATAAAAACTGCATGCAGGTCTACTGCAGATCTAATATTCTTCAGCATTCTGAAAGCTGAGTTACACTGTCTTTAAAGGGAAAAGGACAAAACTAAGAAATTCTGAAATTCAGAAAGAAATTTCAACGAATTTTGTTTTAATAAACTGTATGATCATGTTTTTTATGATAAAACTGTGTAATACATTTGAAAAGTGTATTTCTCTTCTCAGTTGCTTGACCATCTGTGTACAGTATTTATTCCTATTGTTCAGCTTCTAATGTTTTGTCTGTTAGCCATATTCCAGTAATTGTGTGATGCACCCCATCAGATTTAATCTAATGAAGTAAAAAAGACAAGACCCGGGTATTTGAATTAGAATCAGAAACATTATTTATCCCGGAGGAAATTGTTTATGTTTTGGAAGCTACGAGTGATACTGGGCTTCCATGAGGAAAAAGGTCTGGAAACACTTTGCTTTACATAGAACCACTATAAACTGTATTATTGTTATTTGTTTTTATTGTAATATTAGTGTTTTAACACCCACACTACTGCCCAGTAAATGGATCCAAAGTGCCCCTTTCACAACTCATAAGGAAGTTTTTCAGCCACAGTCGGAGGAGAGTAAACAGTTTTATACTCACAGTCCTGCTGGACACTGTGAGTTTCAGTACTGAGGAGTGTGATGTGAGCTGCTGCCACTGTTTAAACTCATCTTCCAGCAGCTAACACTCGCAGCAGTGTGAGGAAGCTGGAGGTGACAGTTTACCTTTTCAGCACAGGAAGCAAAGGTGGATAAAAACCATCCAGACAATACTGCTGTCAACATCAGTGCGCGCACACACACACACACACACACACACACACACACACTGCTGTGCCACTGCCACTTTTTACACACCGTGATTTATGGGTAGTAATTACTCCACCACTGGTGACATCATCTCACCAAGCTTCCAGCACAAAAGTGACCCATCAGTTATGCTTCAACAGCCTGCGATGCCTGTTTATACCATTATTTTTAGTGCTAAACACAAGGAGACGAGGACAAGGCTATATGCAGCATTCTCTCCAGAAACCACACACACACACACACACACACACACACACTCACACACCTGCATATATGAAAATATGAACTGGTAATCATTTGGGCTGAATACAAATAATGTATTTGATATATTACTGACCATTTACTTATTTTAAATACTTATTTTTTATTTCTATATTTACTGAACCTTGTTTATTTGTTTGTTTGTTTTTTTATTAATTTTATCATTATTGTTGTTGTTGTGGGTTTGGCCATAACTGTCTTATAGTATATGTAAGGTTTTATTAATGTAGAATTGTTCATTATATACTCAGTGCATTTGTTTATTTCAGTGTGGACTATGTCCCCCCACAGTGAGCGCACGTGGCTGCTTTGAGCGAGAGGAACGCACGCGCTGAGCGTGACTTCAGAGCTCACTGAAGGACCACTATTGGCTTTCGATGACATCATCATGGTGCTACACAACCAATCCAGAGCTGATGTCGTCATCGCTCGGGACACTACACGCAGCAAGTACCCAACAGACACTCGGGCAAATAAATAATTAAACAAATAAACACTCCGTCACCTGTTCACCTGAAGCGGCTCATCCTGTTCCCAGGTAACTTTACCAAAAGGCCGCTGTCCAGTACTGACGGTGCTGAAACCACCAGAACCCCCCCTGTCAAAACCCGTCACCCTCCTCTCCACATCCTTCATCACAGGGCTTCCATAATCTTTAATTATTCCTTAATAGTCCCATATTAACAAAAGTCTACCCAAACCCTGTGTGTGTGAGCAACCGGAAAAGATCCACCTCAGTACAGAAGATCAACGAGACCAGATCTGCGGTTATTTCACTTCTAAACAAAGCGAAAGGACCTACCTGCGTCCAGATGGAGCCTGTAGATAAGAGCTGCAGTCTCTGTGGTGAGACAGACAGAGAGACGTGAGGCAGAAACTCCCTGAGACCTGTTGCTCCAGATCCTTGCGCTCAGAGCTGAACTTAATAAACTTTAACAGAAGTGTGGAAACGCTTTGGGTTCCGGTTGGAGCTCAGGGGTGGTCTTTTGGAGCCCAAGTCCCCCCAATGCGTGACAGAAACGTCCTGCCTGAAACGTCCCTCCACAAGCTCTCCAGTCTCTCGAACAAAGACATCACCTCCACTTTGGGCTCAACTTTTTTCTTTTTTTTTTGAGAGAGGGGGGTGGGGGTGGGGTGGGCAGCATCATCCTCGAAAAAAAAGTTGCTCCAACAAATATTTTTCTTTTTATTTCATCTCCTGGGGCAGATTTTCGATGCCAGGCGCCCCTTGTCCCAATAAATAAATGAATTTGTAAATTAAAAACATTTACAACCACAATTAATAGTCCTGCCCGTGAGTTCTCGTGCGGGTTTAAAAGAGGCTAAAACAAAACTTACCGTGCTTCTTTGTATTGTAATGCCCTTTGTCTCCACGTGCGAATGCAGCACTGTGACCACGCCCCCCTGTCTCGTCCGGGACCCCGCCCTCTGGCATTGCCCCCCTGAACTGGAGTTTAACGGGACGCTGATCCCACCAAACCAGCACTTTCAACTCAGTGACGCAGAGCGCGGGCTTTAAATATGACGTTAGCAAAATATCATCGTCATCTGTGAGATTTAAGGTGTCTATCTCCTTTGTGTTTTTGAGGGTTTTGTTCACTTTAAAGGAAAAAAATAAGAATAATTCATCTCTCGTTTTCTCCTTTTTCCGAAACAAAATCAGAATCTGAAAAGTTGATTGATTCCAGAAGAAAATTGTCACACAGAGACAACAACAAAATAAAACATGAAGTCAAAATAAATCCAAATAAAAATGCTGCATAAAATACAAAATATACTAAATGCTGGGGTATAAATACTTTAGATAAATAACTCCACTAGTCATTTACTAGTAACACAAATATTGGTACTGAGTTGTTGTCTTTACTAACTCTGTTATTGTATGTAATAGAGATCAATAGTAGATCAACAATATTGATATAAGTAGTGATAATAGATGGGAACTGAATGGACGACATATTAGATACACAAAATGCCAGGGTATAAATACTTTAGATAAATAATTCACAGTTAACTTACTAGAAACACAAATAGAAGTTTGAAGTTGTTCTCTATACTGAGGTTAGTAGTAGATCAGTAATATTAACATACACAATGATGATACAGAATGGATGCTGTATTAGATACACAAAATTCTGGGGTATAAATACTTTAGATAAATAACTGCTAAGTCATTTACTAGAAGCACAAATAGTGGTTTGGAGTTGTTCTCTATATTGAGCCCATTATTGTAGAGGTCAGATCAGCCTATTCGTTAACTAATAATTCACTTAAGTGTACGTTTCTTATCTATAGTATTTATATTCGAGCATGCGTGTTACATTTTTCTGCAGGGTGTTGGATTTATTTGGATTTTATTGTATCTTATTTTTGTCTTTGCAGTCACAATATAAGCAGTTACCTCCAGGATCAATATGGTTTTCAGATTCTGATAATAGATTAGATAGTAACATTGACCTTAGTGATAATACTAGAGAGAACTAAATGAATGAAGCACTAGTGCATTAAGATGTGCATTAAAATGATTGTGGAACAGCTAACTGTCTTCATGACCCACAGACCCACGAACTACAGCCCCACTTTCTCTGGTTCGTGTGTTGCGCCTTGTACCCCAGACTGGTGAACACACACCCCTGAACAGCTTTAGCAAAATAACATAGGACATGATGCAATAAATAAATGCACCTATTTGTATCACATGGTGCAAATATATCATAACTGACTGGCAATTTAATGCCTTTATTTTTTCAAAATATAACACCTCTGCTATGACCTACTCCTAACCACCATTTGTTTTATTAGTAGCTCATTTATCTAGAGATACCCCAGCATTTGTGTATATAGCGTGGTGTATTTTGTGCTGAGTATTGTCTGCTTTTATTGGATTTATTTAGACTTTATTTTGGTATCATTCTTGTCCGTGTGTCTGTTTTCTGATTTCTGTCCATGCACCTCCTTCTTCATGCCCGCCACAAACACACCCAGAAGGAATTAATTGGTTAAAGCAGCTACTCCCTTTGCCCTCCCGCCTCCTCCAAACTGTCTGACACCCCTCCCCCACAGTCTAGACCCTCTCTCTGGCATATATGAACCACCCCCCTCCCCATGCCGAACGCTAGACTGCATTAGCTACTCCATGCAGTCGTGTGCCGTGAGCTGTGATGATCCAGGCTGATTACTCAGAAGTGATTAGAAATGCTCTTCTATCGCAGCAAGCGGTTCTGTTCCTATCTCTGTGTTCATTTGCAGCTTTAAAACTTAATTACTCCTTTTTTTGGGTGGAGGTTTTAACACTAGTGTCTGTGAAACGAACACACACTCATGACCTAAAGGTGTTACTACTGGATTTCTTAAGGCAGATGGTTTCCAGTGATTATTATGGCCTAATCCAAATGAATGTCTATGCTTTGTACTGCTGATTGTGGTTTTAGTTTCACAATGACAAACACTGGTCCAGCTTTTGGCCACAAGCAGCATCAGAAAACTGACGTGTGATTATATAGATTGACATAACTCTCGTGGGACAAATGTAAACAAATTGCCTATTAAATCCTACCAACTGCCCCAGGATGTGGCACCCACAATTGTGCATAATTACACAATAGGTCGAGAGCATTGTTTTCTATTATATCTGTGACACACACCTGAGAAGTGACTAGCATGTGCAAGCTGTGTAGATGTGAATGAAGCTGCACGTGGTAACCCAACACTTGTAGATGCAACTCAGGCCCATAGTTCATTCAAGACAGTTTAGCTAAGTGGGCTCAGTATATTACATGGCATTAATGACACTAAAGTAAAGAGGAAGCACAGCACTGCATGCAAGAAGACCAGTCTGGCAAGAGAAGCTCAGTTCCAGCTGATTTTATTTCCTTTTTGGAAAAAAAAACAAACAAACAAAATAAAGACTGACAGTTTGTACAGAGGTCTGACAGGCAGTGACTGGACACAGTTGGCTGGCTTTGAATTCTCTACTCAAATAAGATATGGTGATGGCAAGACAAAAAAAAATACAAAAACAATATTGTACACAACATATTGCACAAACTGAAACGATAAAAAAGTAGATATTTATCCGCAAACAAAGAAAAAAAATGAACATCTTAAAACGTAGAGATGTATAGATATATTTATATAGAATATTTATATATATGTTCAAGTGCCCGTCGTAATAAATCAGTCAGACAAACACGCAGTCTTTACCTATAATACAATCAATGTACATAGAAATCTTCACGTCGATCCTTCGGCTTGAAAAAACACAACAGCTCTACATAAACCTGAATTGGAAGATACAAAAAAAAAAAAGAAAACAAAAAACAAACAAACAAAAAACAATGCTATTCGCCATGCCGTAACATACTAAAACGATCAGCTACATTTAGCCAACAAGTAGAAAGAGATTAAATAATCCTCGCACATTTAAGAGTGAAGTGATTACTTCATTGTTCGTGGACTTGTGTAGGCATTTTCAAATGTATTTCGTTTCCATCCAGTGGTTTTTTATTTAAAAAAAACTGAGCGTTTTCACTAGAAAAAAGCACATAAGAAATGGTCAGAAGGGACAGTAATGTGTTATTTTTTTCTTCCCTTCCCCCAAAAATGGTTAAGTCACTGCTACATACAGCCTCGTTCAAATGCAACGGAAGGTCAGGTACTGCCTGGCTGGCTGCTGGAGAAAAGAGACACTGTGTCTTTAAGATGCCCGTGGACTGACACTGTAAACATGGCTAAGGGGGGGGACCAGATTCTGAGCCCACCATCCCATAACAACCCCCCGCCCCCCACCTCGCCGAGACCCCCCTCTCAGAAAAAAACAATGATGTTCTTGATGAATTTTGTACAAAAATACAGATAGAAAATAAAGGAAAAAAGAGCATTTCTTTGATGAGAGGTGATGAGTTTAAATAACACGGTGCGGTTCTAGCCCTTCTGCCAACAGAGACGGACGAGACAGATGTGAACAGCTGTAACAGAACTAAAAAAAAAATACAAACCAGACGTGTTGGCCAGTATAAATACATCAATATATATTTATGTATATATATATAAAAAAAATCTTCTGAGCACAAAGTAGGTATAAAGGAGGGACCAAAGCACTGGGTGGAGAAAAAAAGAGAAGAGAGAGAGAGAGAAAGGGAGAGAAGTTTGGTCCTGATATTTTTTTTTCCTTCTGTAGTGTAGAAAGTTGAGCCGTCTGAGTCGCGTGTCTCGGGTCCTGAAGTCGGACAGGAAAAAGCTGGTGATTCTTTTTTTATCAGTCTTTTATAGAAAAAACAAAAAAACAAAAAAGAGAAAACACAACACCGCTTACAGTCTTTTCATGCTTTACAGTCTGGCTGAAGCCTCTTTGCTTCAAAATACAAAAGTACTCGCTCACCTTGATTTTTTTTTTGTTTTGGCGCCCAAATGTGAGTCCACGTTAAATAACAATAATAATAATTATTATAATAATAATAAAAAAGTCCCTTTAAAAACGTTGAAGCGACCGGACAGCCTCTTTCTTGTTCTCCCACTGTGCAACGCTGTCTCACCTCAACGGTCCGGTCCGGCCCAGTCCAGTCACTTCTGGCGTGCTCTTCACCCTCAAACGAGCAAGCTAAGCGTTTTTTGTTTCCACCTGGCGCGCGCCCGCGTGTGTGTACGAGTGTGTGTAAGTGTGTGTAAGTGTGTGAGGAACTTCTCAACCACCGTTGGGCGCGATATAAACAGGAGGACGCATGTCTGTCACGGCTGGACCCCCAGCATGGACCCCCCTCCACTCGGTGAGGGTCCGTCTAGGCCGGGCAGAGTCAGATCTGCTTCAGCTGTTTGATCTTCTCGCGCGGAGGCGCGTGAGTCAGTACGTGAAGACCAGGTTGGAGATGGTGGACTCCAGCCAGTCTCCGGAGATCATCTCGCTCACCTCGGGCGTGCAGTAGTCTGGGAAGTCGAAGTGCGAGCCGGAGCCTGACTCCAAGCCCAGGTCCAAGTCTCTGTCCAGGGACACGGCGCCGAATCCGCCAAGCCCTCCGAACCCCGGGCTGGGGTTCAGGTCCAGGAGGTCGTCCTCGAACTCCTCGTCCGAGGAAGAGGATGATGACTGTGAGGAGGAAGATGAGTGCGAGGCCGATGGCGCTGGAGAGGAGGCGCGCGCGTGCTTGAAGTTGCGCGGGGCCACCATGGCTGCGGAGTTCGAGGTCTCCACTTCCTCCTTGCCGTCCTCGTAGAGGCTCAGAGGGTCGCAGGACTCGGCCGAGCTGCTGAGGGTCGGACTGGACGGAACTGCCACGGACAGCGGTTGGCTCTCGGACGCGGAGCCCCCGGAGGACGCTCGCTTGGCTGGCCTGGCTGAAGACGCCGTCCGCGGCTTGTACAGCGAGTGATGGTCCGGTCCGGTCTGCTCCAGCGCGCTGGGCTTCCTGTGCGTCCTCGATGGCTTGGATCCGTGGCTCTTCTTGGAGGAGGACTTGGGGTTGCCGCCCACTTTGTCAGCAGCCTTGCCGCTGCTGGAGGAGGAGGAGGAAGAGGGCTTCACTTTCTTCCTCGGACGGTACTTGTAGTCCGGGTAGTCAGCCATGTGCTTGAGCCGCAGTCTCTCGGCCTCGCGGATGAAGGGGATCTTGTCGCAGTCGCGAAGCATCTTCCAGCGCTTGCCCAGACGCTTGGAGATCTCGGCGTTGTGCATGTCCCGGGACTGCTCCATGATCTTCCTGCGCTCGATCTGGGACCACACCATGAACGCGTTCATGGGACGCTTGATGTGGCCGCTGGGGGTCTTGCACCACGTTACGTCCAGCTTGTCCCCGGACAGGGTTGGGGAGCCTGGAGACGGAGAGGAGGAGGTGGCCGTGGCCGGGTCCATATCGCCCGGGTGGATGGAGTCGCTGAGGGGCAGCTCCGAGCTGGTCGCTGTGATGGTCTGTGCCACCATGGCTGTTCGCTGAACACACCTTCACTAAAACACTGCAGAAACCCAGCCAGGAGAGTAAAAGCGCTTGGAAAAAGTTGTCTGGAAAAGTGTGCGTTTATCTGCGTCTCCGTGCCAGCGCGCCGTCTCCCGCGCGCATGTCAGTGCGGGGGGGCGGGGAGGGCAGGTTTGTTGGCAAACTGTGTCAAGTTTCTTCCAAGATAAAAACTCAGTCAGTTGTTATACTGTTGATGAGGGGGAGTAGGTAAAGGAGCAGGATGGCGCTCAGCTGCCTGTGCGGCTGAAGAGGAGCCCGGTTCCTCTGCGGATCCGCTGGAAAGCGCGCAACTCTGCGTCTTCAGCACGGTGCTGGGTCCGAGCGCCACGCGGTTGGAGGGTCTCTCGGCTACACTCTCTCATAGTCCCGCTCCCGGCTGTCCCGCTGTCTGCGGCCCCCGGCCCCCTCGCCACGGCTTTATGCTTTCCCCCAGCCATAAAGACTAGAGAAACACACCAATCAGAGCCTGTCTCCAGCCTGTCGGGGGGCCAGACCACGCCCGCTCCGCGCTCCCATTGGCCCAATATAGTCTCCAATAATAATCGGCGCGAGCAATGAGGAGCTTCGCGTCTGACCTCATTCCACTCTGCGCGAGAAACTTACTTTTAAAGGTACATGATGCTCTTTATTATTATCATTATTAGTAGTAGTATTATTAATATTAGTTATATTATTTATCTCCCTCTCTTTTCTCCTCCTCCCAGACCAGCTACAGGACAAGGCAGTTCTAAACAGACGAGTGGAGTGTGATTGGCTGATTCTTGAAAAAACATGTAAACTTATTTACATTTCTTTCTTTCTTTCTTTCTTTCTTTCTTTCTTTCTTTCTTTCTTTCTTTCTTTCTTTCTTTCTTTCTTTCTTCCTTTCTTTCTTTAGCAGAGCTGAGTTTCTCCCCACTTGAATTACTTAAGCCAAAAGCCAGGGTGGTCAGATGGGAAGGGTCATGACCTCCTCTCTCCAATTAAACAGGCCTGACTTTTAGCTGAAATAAGCTGTTTAACTGTGAAACCCTGAGAAAAACGTTTTTAAATATCCTCATAAAAAATAAATGCCGAATAACAAACACAGAACAATAAAATAATAATAATGAAAATGACCTAATGTTCCAAGAAAGATAGCAGTCTTACTGGCATTAATAGTTCTTTCCCAGTTTTGATACATTCTTACAGTGTGTTTTCACTGAGAGTGTGAAATGCAGTGTGTATGGGCTGAGTGTCACACATGGCACGCGTTTGGCTCTGAGGCAGCATGCTTGTGTTGTTGTTTCAGCTCCTGCTGGAGGGAGCGAGAACAAGAAGGGGGGTGACAGAGAGAGGGAGAGGGAGAGCGAGAGAGCGAGTGAGAAAGAGATAGGTAGAGCAAGAGAGAATGAGAGAGAGAGGTTAGAGTGAGAGAAAGGAAAGAGAGGGAGGGTAAGAGAGAGACTCTGCCCACCAGACTGGCGACTCTGAGGGTGGAGTCGAGGAGGGAGGTTGGTGTCCTTCAGTGTGTTTTTTCCCCCACTTCTGCTCATTTCAGTGCATGTCTGGTTCTAACACACACATTGAACCCCATGAAAAGCTTGATAATGAGCTGATGAGATGAGTCAGGTAGCAAAAAAACATTTTGAACAGGTTTCTCAAACCGAGATGAAGCCTAAGCCTGGACTGAAAAGAATTTGCAGTGGTAATTTGCTATTATGATATCATACAGTCCAAGACTGGGTTTAATCCATGTCTGAGAAGCTGGCCCTTTGACATATAGAGGACAGAAGAACACAGCTGTAGTAAATGTGCTATGTCAGAGATCCTATACTGATGATTGTTTGGGTGTAAATGCAGATTTATATATAACTTTCTTAGGCAAAGCTGAAATAGGGTCTTAGTGTTTAGTCATCCTTATATATGAAAGGAAGTTCAAAGGTGCTGTTGGCTGCTTGGATTTCCAGAAACGTCAGTGCTGCAGACCTGGAATGCACAAGAAACAAGAGGCAGTCAGCTCTAGTATCTGTAGGATCTGAGTCTTCAGTTCTCGTCTCTGGCTTTCTGGCACGCTTTCAAAACGTTTCCTCCACCAGATGGCACAGTAGAGCCAACATAGGCTGGAGGAAATTAATTATTTCATTTTACACAAAGAAGGTGACTGGTGAAGAATAACTGTTTAATCTAGGAGAAGCATACATCTGAATATGCATTACGTAATCCGTTTAGCCAGCCTTAGATAGCAAAGATAATGCCATTGGCGATACATTTTTGAGAACTGCCTTTTTGAAAAGTCACTGAACAGTTTCTCTTAAAGCCAGTGGCTTTTCTGACTCAAAGCAGTGACGCAATGAAAATATATGTTCATTGTTGGGTAAATGCTACACTGGGCAACAGTAACGGTTCAGACAAATACACTGATCAGCCACAACATCAAAACCACGGACAAGTGAATGACACTGATTGTTTTGTTACAATGACACCCATCAAGGGGTGGGATAGAGGCAGCAAGTGAAGAGTCAGTTCTTCATTGTAGAAACAGCACATAAACATCAGAAATGGACCATGGGGCAATGGAAGAAAGTGGCCTGGTCTGATGAATTGTTTTCTTTTACATCATGTGGACAGCCATGTGTGTATTGCTTACCTGAGTAACGCACCAGGATGCAACATGGGAAGAAGGCAAGCCAGCGAAGGCAGTGTGAGTCTCTGGGCAGTGATCTGTTGGGAAACCTTGGGTCCTACGTTCATATATGTGTTCGTTTGACTTCATCTACCTAAACATCATTGTAGGCCAAGTACACCTCTTAATGGCAACAGTATTAAAACGGCAATGGCTTCTTTCAGCAGAATAATGTGACCTGCCACACTGCGAACACAACGGATGTTCAAATTCTCCAAATCTCAATCTGTTTGATCATCTATAGGATGTGAAAGACAAAACGGTGTGTGATCCATGGCGACCCCACCTCATTCTTAAAGGATCTGCTGCTAATGTCTTGGTGTAGATATCTCAGCACACCTTCAGAGGTCTTGTGGAGTCCATGTCTCAGGTCAGAGCTGTTTTGGTGGCACAAGGGGGACCTACACAATATTAGACAGGTGGTTTTAATGTTACAGCTGATCTGTATATCTTGTTCTAGATCAAAATGATTTTTCCTTTCACCTTTAAAGCTACCATTTGTGAGATACGAGGTTTTGTCCTGAGAACGTCGATATACAGAATAGGCTGTAGAATGTTAATATTTGAAGACCTCCCAGCTTGGAAACGGTTGTAACTCACATACAGCAGGGATCGTGCCAGGGCTTGTTTTGTGTTGAAAAGGATGATGAATATTCATGAGAGCTGCTTTCAGTGACTTTCCAGTGCCTGTGAAGCAGCTACCTTGTCCTGTGTATCAAGCGGCAGGGCAGCTGGATGCCCTACAGCACTGTCAACAAACATTCACAAGCTCAGCATTTGTACTTCACTGAAAACGGTCAGGTCATCTCTGAACAGATAAAGTAGTGGAGGTGTATATATTCATTTATAATTGGCTCATTACTCATTTATTTATTTATTTATTTACATCTTCTCACGCCATTTGGACACACCAGCTGCCTTTATCACCGTTTGAACATTTTATTATTTATGGATCAATAGAAACGGCCTCCTTTCCATGAATATGCATTATGGTTAAGGATGTCTGTCCTTCTCCAGGAAAGTTACTGTTTTAAAAGTAGCAGTTTTTCAGTTTGCAGTGAAGAATTGCTTCAATATTTCCCAAACCTGGTCCCGCAGCCCCCCCCACCCTGCTCTACACAGTACTCATAACACACCTGATCCAACGAATCGGCTCATTAACAGCCCATAACTGAGCTGAAGTGGGTGTGTTAAAGCAGGTAAAGCACTCAATACTGGGCTGGGAGGCCTGTAGCACTGTGGTTGGGAAACACAGGCTTAACGTTTTGTAAATAACACAAAACACAAAAGCATTGCCAGGTGTAAGATATCTGACAATGGTTAACCATGACTGTTAGAGATAAGCCTTAAATGTCCAAAACAAGGACAAAAACATCTTACCAATAAGTAATCTGCAAGGGCCCCTGTGGATATTAAGTAGCATATCAGCACTAAGTTACAGGTGAGTCACATGGATGATACTCATATTTTGGCAACATGTATTTTACTACAAGAAAACTGCCACATAGAGCTTCTGCTGCTGCTTTCCTTTTCTAAAAACTGACCAAAACCGAATGAGACAACGGATCACTTTCAGTGCCTTAACATGATTTTTGGTTTTCCAATGCATTCCAAAACTGCATGATTATCAGCGCTGAAATACATCATTAATAAAAAGTCAGGAGCAGTTCTCATCACAGATCCACACACATATAAACGCATGGTCTCTAGGAGCTGAAGATATTTCTTCCACCTAGAAGGCATGAAAATATTGCGCCCTCAGTGGGCTAAATCGCTCCCTCTGTATTACCACAGTGCTGTCCGAACCACACTTCTCCCGTTTGGCTGCTGTTGCCGTGGCAACCCCCACTATTTGGTCTCCAAACGCTCCAATAAGAAAGTCTGCCTTAGCTCAATCTCGTTCGACTGAACTGATGAGGGCACAGGAATGTCCTCAGCCTTCTTAGGGGGACCTTTAGGCTGTTTATCTGAACCGTCTTCTCACACGTGTGCTTTTTCCACATACTTCTGTGTTCTCAATCAAAAAGGATGATATGCAAAGGATTCATTTGCATAAGGCAGTTAGATGTTGGGTAGATAATTTACACGGTGACAGTGGGAGTACGTTACAGTTGGCAGGTAGATGAATTGAAGTTGGAATCAGGGTGGACAGTGTGGCTGCTGTGTTTGAATGTGTGTGTGTGTGTGCGTGCGTGTATGTGTGTGTGTGTGTGTGTGCATTGGAATGCTAGAGTGAGCAATAATGACTTGGAGTGCTGGATCATACTTTAGAGTTATTCGTTGTAACCTTCCTGACCCGTCTCCTCAGTGGCTGACTAATTTTACAAACCTCATTCCCTATGTTGCTAGACAATGGACCTTTTTGTGTGTGTGTGTGTGTGTGTGTGTGAGTGTGTGTGTTTGTGTGTGTGTGTGTGTTTGTGTGTGTGTTGGGGGGTGAGTGAGTGAGTGTATGTTTATGTGTGTGTGTGTGTGTGTGTGTGTGTGTGTGTGTGTGTGTGTTTGTGTGTGTGTAGGGGTGTGAGGGAGCG
>JBBPDH010216543.1:0-10118 GCA_037974565.1 Clupeocharax schoutedeni
GGGAAAACAGGATACACCTGTGGAAGACTAACAGGGAACAGGTGTGGGGGAACACACGTGACTAAAGACTACAAAGGGACTACAAAACATAGGACACGTGACACAGACAGGAAACCAAAACAGCAGTCAAAATAAAAGTACACAAGAAAAACACAACAAAACAAAAACAAACACATAACACGGCCTACAGCCGTGACAAAGAGTCTAGAAACTGCCCTCGTAAACTTTTGACTATTATTATTCAGACTTGAGGCCTTGAGAATATTTTCACCATTAAAACAATATTCCGATCAATCAAAACCATAATATACAGAGAAAAAAAAATAAGAGACACTGAAAAAAATGTTTTATCTTTTATCAGAATCAGAATCAGAATCAGAAAACTTTATTTATCCCGAAGGAAATTATTTACATTTTATAGCTGCAAGCATTAAACTGAACAGCTTTGCCTTCGTATTTAAGAACTGCTGACAATATTTTTCCTCATTTCCAAATAAAAATATTGTTCTTTATTTTAGTTCATCATTTTAAAGGAAATGACAAAACATCAGAATTAGAGAAACGCTGCAGCGTTTGGAGAAATAGAATAATTCAAAAAATACAAATCTCTCGTTCTCTCTTAAACAAAATGACAATAATGAGCTTTGAGGAACTTCTAGTAGTGTTTCACCATCCAACTGGTCTCAGTGTGAGAGGAGAGAGTCGATAACAGGAGAGGAGAGGAGTCGAGTTGAGGTGTTTGTGTAGGACTTTAACAGACACGGGACTGGAATGGTTTCATACTGATGCTGATTTAAAAATAAACTCTCTTATTTTTTTTCAAAGCTGTAGAAACCAACACCCATTGGCTTCTATTGTAAATATGTTTAGGGTAAATGCAGTTTCTGGCCTTTTGTATTTTATGTGCTGTAAATTGTTTTCTTTAAATGTGGGTCAGTGTGTGCAGCATCTTTTCATTATTTTCTGTGCACCTATTTTCTGTGCACCTATTCATCACTGGGTGGGGCTGTTGGCTCACATTTTGAGCTCTTTGTTGAGAGAGACCCTCTCTGAATAAAGGCCTGAAAGTGGACACAGAATTACATTTACATTTACATTTTATTATTTTCCCACAGTCAATGTGTCACCAAAAACAACAAAAACAATATATGATAATAGTACATGACCATTTTGCAACCTCTATTTCTCTTTTAGAATTCAACAGGCTGTTTGATACTGTGACTTTAGGACTAATGTATGCCAGTGACATCTCTTCTCTGATTGGCTGCCTTGTATTCGGCCTCATTCAACAAATAGTCTGGGCCAAAACACTCCTTATAACTTCAGAATAAATAGGTGGGGCTAAAGAGGTGTGGTGTTTGTGACATCACAAAAACTTAGAACTCAAAAAGAGCGGTTTTCCAGATATGGACTGCAGGCACTGGGAATTGTGTATTTTCATGTTTACATACTGCATTAAAACTCATTGAAAAAAGGAGGAATGCAGTAAACGCTTGCTTTCACCCAGGCGGGGTTACGGGGTTACGTTCCAAGAGTACCTGCGTTTAGTGTTATGTGGTAAAAAATGCTGCAATTAAACTCTTAATTTCATTTTAAACTCAGCTTAGTACATTTCCCTTAACAAAAATATAAAGGTAACCCCATTTCTGTACTGTACAGTTTACACTAAACTCCTGCCGTGCTAGAATGTAAATAGTGATGTTACCCTTGTATAGACAGGGCTGTAATTCATGCAGCACCATTGGTGTAAGCAGATACAGTAATAAATTAATTTCATTTGCAGCTGTGTCAAAGGGCAGCAGCCAATCAGCAGCAAGGAGAAATAAATAATGTTCTTGGATTGGCTACTTTCTGTCATGGTGCCTGGGTGAAAGGATGCACACACAGTACAGGGAGTAAAGGGAAGTAACTTAAATTCTTTATTTCTTTTCGAGAACTCAAATCTGCCAGTTGCTGTACGGGACTGTCCTCTGGCTGGCACTTTACTCACAGGCCATCAGCCTCACTCAATATTCCAGTCTCTTAAATCTCAGTGTCTCCATGGCTTTGCTCGTCTCTTCCACTACCCCTGGATTCCCTTCGGATACCTTGGGCTGGTCACTAGGAGAGAACGAAGGACACATTGGACAATACAGTTTCTGGTTTTCGCTACGAACCCCTTTTCCCATCGGAGCGCCACACGGGCGATATGGTTTCGTTACACAGCCTTACGGGAGACTCGTCTCTCTCCACTTTCACCCAGGTCTGAGTGTGATCCCGCACAGAATCGAGGAATCGACTGGCTTTTCTACTAACAAATCATCACTGAGAAACGCATTCAGCTGGACACGTCACAAGCACCAGGCAACCCAGCCTTCCTTTCATTAAGCATGAGCTCAGACTGGCCTGCCCCGTAGTCCGTGACCATTCACACACACATACTCACTCACAAGCTTGTCTGTCCTGAGCCGTCATCCCCCTAATACTGGCTCCGTTGTGTGTGCGATTGAGATGGCCCAACCGTTACAGTTTCCAACCTCCCTCCTCTGAGTACATCGGTATTTCACTGTCCGAAGACGCCTTTCTTTGTTTTTCTCTTCACTTGACCAAAACATTTATAGTTATATTTTATATAGAAATGTTGGTGAATTTATGTTAATATTTTTACCAATAGAAAAACAAAATTAGTAAACTGTGTTTTTCCTAATAATTTGCCTCTAAAATGCATTATAAATTCTATATTGCCACGAAAAAGCTGTGGCATTGGGCCTCGTCCGCCACACCCCCTCGTTCTCATGCTGGTTGTTTATGTTTGGGCACAGTGCTTAACAACCCAACGCCAGGGTTTCAGCCAATAATTATTAGTTCGGTTCTCTGAAAAAAACCTGCCAGAGACTGAAGCCACAACTGCTGAACTGCGATAAAGCGGGGGTTACTGTATTCATCATATGGGCCTTATAATGGCTCCAACCTCATACATGCCATGAACTGGCAAGCGGTTTCAATCAGCCCTCATCAGTAGATACACATGAAGATCTCAAGGTATGAATAAAACATAATCTAGGACCCGAGCCAAAACCTTGTTTTGAAAGTTTTGCCACACGTCTGCGCCGGGGGGTGGGGTTATGCGAGGGGGTGCTAATTTTTAATATGTTTTCTGTCACTGAGAGTCCAATATAAGATGCGTCATGCACCGTGATCAATAATGTTAGATGTGTTAGGGTGTTAGAAGCTTTAAATTCAATCACTCTCAAAGCGGAAATGAAATCGCTGACAGGCAGAAACCCAGCGCCGCGCTAAGCCTCCAAACTCGGGATGTATCGGACGACATCGGAAAGTCTTCACGCCGTAATCCCTTTTTATTGCGGCCCGTCGTGAGGGGATGGCTTGGATAGAAAAATGTTAAAATTCTATGTTAATGGTGGTGTCCCCCAGCGTGACATTTGGTAAAAAAAATTAAAATCAGACCTGATGTGAGTTTATTACCGAATAAACTGTCAGCATAGCTGCAAATAGCTTTGGCATTGAAGAGGAGATACTTCCAAGCATCTCAGGGACATCACTAATGCATCAGCCGCGACCCTCCCCTGCCCTTCTGCCTCCTCCCACACTATCTCTTAATGACCTTTGCCTTCATCTCAGAGAACTGATCTCATAATAGATGCAAGTGGAAACACGGTTACAGCGGTATGGCTATCGGCGCCTCCGAACTGGATGAAGACAGTGATATTTCAGCTCATATCCGATAAAAAGCTGAAGGTGTGTCATTTGGGTCGCGCCGGGGCATCAGGGGAGAATAGAGTCTGAAGGACACAGATTTTTGAGGGGGATAGCTCTTTTTCAGTCTTTCAGGAATCAGCTCTCAGCACAGTCCCTCCGAATGGAATGGAATAAGAAAAAGACTGAGTCATGCTGAGCCGCCTGAGAAGGTCCAGTTCAATCAGGCGCAAGGGCAGCAAACATTTTAACAATCCCAGATCAATAAGCTCGACGCAGCAGATTCAGTCTCAGGGCTTCTGTAATGTGTTTTTACATTCATATTTCACCTAAAGCCCTTTTCTCAGCAGGATCTTTTCTCTAATGTAAGAGAATGATTTTAATCCAGTAAGAATTTGCAGTGTGTAGTTTTACAGTAATAATAGTGATTTTAACCCAGTATGTATCTGCAGTGTGTAGTTTTACAGTAATAATAGTGATTTTAACCCAGTATGTATCTGCAGTGTGTAGTTTTACAGTAATAATAGTGATTTTAACCCAGTATGAACATGTAGTGTTTAGGTTAATTATAGGTTTATCAGTAATAATAGTGGAGCGTTTTTAAGTTTCCCAAAGAATTCATATAATTCAAATGAAAAGTACATCTATTATGAAACAGCAGCACTCCAGATAGTTTTTTTGTATTACAAATGTTTAATCTTTCTGTAAGCAGTTAAATTCAATACTGAAGAAGTAATTTAGAACACACTGACACATTCATAACCGCGCTGAAATATTGCACGGCTGAATTATTGCACAAATTCATTATGCTGTACTAATCTAATCCTGTACAAACTGCACTACTCGAACTCGACTAATCCTGAACCAACAGAGCTTTAGTCGGCTTCTCAGACTTCTGGATGATACGCTGCCCTTGGAAATAACACCTGAATCTTCTAAACCACTCAGGTTTGGGGGAACAGGTGTGTGTTCCATGCTGTATCGGGTTTAATTCATGCTTTGCCAGCTTGGTCGTCTCTGCCAGGTAACACACGGGTGATTTTTGGATGCCTGACAAAGCAACAGCAAAACAGCCTGTAATATTGGGGGTAGCTGGTGGTCTAGTGGTTAGGGAGTTGCTCTTGTGACCAGAAGTTTGTGGGTTCAAACCCTAGGTCTGCTAGTGGCACGAGTGAGGAACCTTTGAGCAAAGGACCGTCCCAACACACTGCTCCCCAGGCGCTGTGTTCCACTGCTTTACTTGGTGAATGGGTTGAATGGGTTAAATGGGTTGAATGGGTTAAATGGGTTGAAAGAGTTAAAAGCTGTGGCGTGTTCACATATGACAGAATCTTCACTTCACATGTGAGAGAACCTTACAGGCAACAATATATGCACATGTCAAATAAGGTCGACACACAAAGTAGAAAACAAAGCAGCAGAAGATAAAAGAAGTGGTTTTAGACATCAGCAGCTGTAGGGCTTAAAAAACCCGTTTCCTAACTGGTTGCAATTTTTCATCCAGAACAAAGTCAATAGGCCTTGCTGCAGGTGTGTAGGCTCTCCCAAGTTTGTGTAATATACATGAAGGTTAATTCTGTGAGGTAGATGTGTATGTGTGTGTGTGTGTGTGTGTGTATGTGGGGTTGGATGTCATGTTGGCAAGATGGATGTTGCACAAGTGTTTTAAAGCCAGCGCCCATCTGTGTACATGGGTTCTGAACATGAGTCTTGTATGGTTCCACTGGGCTGACTATTGGTCAGACCACAGAATCAGGCTCATCACCACAACTGCCAGAAATTAGGACACTTCTGAGAATTCAGTCTTTCAACTGACCATTGAGAACGAACTGGTGAAGCTGCCGAGACTGAGGACAGAGAAGAAATGACACTGTTGAATAAAGGCAGCTGCTTCATGACAGCTAATTAGTTCTGTTAGACATCTGCCCAACTTTCATCTCCACCAAGGTGCTTCACTTGCAGATCTGGGTTCAGACTCAGCCTTAAAAACTTCAGGAATATGGTGATAAGAAATTTTGGTACCACTTTACAATAAGACGACCCTTATAAAGGGTATATAAATGATTTATGATTTATGATTTTATAAATCTCGCCAAATAGAGAGCTATTTAATTAACAATCTAATTAACAATCTGATTATAAATCAGGTATGAACCCTGTATAAACATTGTCTTATTGGTGGAGATTATATCATAATATGACATGATTGTGATGCCCCATCCTTAGGTTCCCTTGTCTAGCCCTACCTCCTCTTTAGTTTCTCCACCCTAGCCCATCTCTCCTCCTTAGTTTTTCAACCTTAGTCATTTCTCATTAGTTTCTCCACCCTAGTCTAAATTTGTTGGTTCTTGATGTATCTGATCGATTCTCTTTGCTTTGTTGGTTTGCTTAACAGTTTGCTGTATGTTGCTCAGTCATGGGTATGTATTTTATACCCCAGTCTCTAAGGGATTTGTTTTGCTTCATTTGGCAGTTCCTGTGTTAGTTCAGTGTTCTGTTGATTACTCCTTTAGTCCCGTTTCTCATTTTTTGTTAATAAGTCTCTGTTTGCAATTGCTTCTTACTCAATGCTCTTCATCTGCATGTTCCAATATTACAGTATCAATACAGTATCAATTACAATATCAATAATATATCACAATACATTTTCAACATAATTTGCGGGTGTCTTCAGCACTGTGTATAAAACTTTAATTAATGTTTGATGTTAATATCGAAAGTTAAACTGAGAACATCAGATCTCTTTATAAATATAATCTAATAATCGTTCCACTTTTCAATCACTGTAGTTCCCTACATCTATAGATTCTTAGATTTCTGATTTAAATTGGCACGGTAATACCATTTTCTTCACCAGGGGAATCACTGTTATGTAATCACTGTTATGTAAGCTAATAGTGATCTAATACCACCTATGGGAGCTCTGCATTAACAAGGACATCTGAAGCCTGTGTGACATGTACGTCACAGTTTTTCTTTTAGAAAATGAACAGTAAAGCTAATTTCATCTTAAAAGCTTGCTGTGAATTTACTTACCAGCATTTTTTTGGGGATGAGTAAAATTTTCTGGTTATGATTACTGGATGTGCGTGTTTAGAGCCAGTTATAAGAATCCCCTAATAATAATCATTTATAATGACAGCATAGAAAACTGTAGATCTGAGTAACAGCAGGTTATTGCACAAATTATTAGGTGTGTGTGAGATGGGGAGGGGTTATAGAGTCTGATGGGTGGGTGTGTGACAGGGGGAGGAGTTATAGAGTCTGATGGGTGAGTGTGTGAGATGGGGAGGGGTTATAGAGTCTGATGGGTGGGTGGGAGATGGGGGAGGAGTTATAGAGTCTGATGGGTGGGTGGGAGACAGGGGGAGGAGTTATAGAGTCTGATGGGTGAGTGTGTGAGATGGGGAGGGGTTATAGAGTCTGATGGGTGAGTGTGTGAGATGGGGAGGGGTTATAGAGTCTGATGGGAAGGCGTGTGACAGAGGGAGGAGTTATAGAGTCTGATGGGAAGGTGTGTGATAGGGAGGAGTTGTAAAGTCTGATGGGAAGGTGTGTGACAGAGGGAGGAGTTATAAAGTCTGATGGGAAGGTGTGTGATAGGGGGAGGAGTTATAGAGTCTGATGGGAAGGTGTGTGACAGAGGGAGGAGTTATAGAGTCTGATGGGTGAGTGTATGACGAGGGGGAGGAATTACAGAGTCTGATGGGAATGTGTGTGACAGAGGGAGGAATTATAGATTCTGATGGGAAGGTGTGTGATTGAGGGAGGAGTTATAGAGACTGATGGTTATGTGACAGGGGTGGGGGGGGGGATTATATATGCTGAGGAAAAAAAAATTATATATTTTTTTACATTTTGCCTACCCCGAAAGCACATAAAAGAAAGTTCCAGCCCAGCCAAACGTGCACAGCCACATCGCTGGTGCTGAATTTACTCCAGGAGGCTCAGTTTGACTTCTGCAGCTGCAAATCCAGATCTGTGGAAGTTTACTTCGCCATGATGATGCCGCCACAGATTTACTCACAATAGTGGAGCTCCGCCTCCTTGGCCTGATGCCTGTTGTGATGAGTGCTGGAGGAGCCGTGCTGGTTAGGTATTCAGCAGAACGCAGCAGCAGATGGTGGGAAGGCCGGCTCCTGAGGTGCAAGGCTCCAGCTCTCAAACTCACGCCTCTGGCAATGACTCACAGTTAATGGCCCAGTGATTAATTTCACTTTCCCCCCCTCTCTCTTCCACTCCGTCAAAATGGCAGGGGCAGCTGGTGGGGCAGAGGAGTCCATCTCCTCCTATTGCTTTCTCAAAACTACCTTGAAAGGATGAGGACTCGTAGCTGGCGCCGAAGTTTCTCTGCAGCTGCTGCTTCAGTCTAATGCCTTCAACAGCCTGCAATCTTACAAATCACACTGTGTCACATGGATCTAATAAACTTGGTTACGATGTGTGTAGATGTACGGTGGTGTGTGTGAAGCTGTGTACGATGGTGTGTAGATGTATCATGGTGTGTATGATGGTGTGTATGATGGTGTGTAGATGTATGATGGTATGTGGTCCCCACCGCCTGACAATGGAGGTAAAGCTGCTGCCTAGGTAGATTTGTGCTGGTTTCCTCCCACAGTCCAAAGGCGTATAGCCAAATATTCTGGTACTCTGGAACCTACTAAACACACCTTCTTTCCAGACATTCTACAACCAATGACCAACAAAAGGTATAGCAGACATTCTGAGACCTACTAAACACACAATCTAGAATCTACCAGGGACACATTCTGGAACCTAATAAACATGCATATTGGAACCTACTGAACAGACATTCTGGAACCTACCAAAAACACTCTAGAACCTACTAAACACATTCTGAACCATTCTGAAAAGCAGGCAATTAGGAAGACAATCCAGAACTTATCTGGCAGATTCCTTCGCACCTCCTAAGCAGACAATATTGAATTTACAAAACCGAGCTTCTGGAACCTACCATGTAAACTTTATGGAATATTAAAAATTCCTCATGGCGGCGGTTCTTTGGTTTTCAATGCACCAGACCCATAATTCACTGTAACGGCGTCCTTACAGCTATTAATTCCCGCACCTATTTAGTCCTGCGAGGCAAAAAGCTGGGCAGTAATAGCCGGCTGTGCTTTTTCCTGCTGAGTGTTAGTCTTTACTGATTTGGCTGGAGGGGAAATTTTCAGAAAACTTGTCCTGCATTTCTCCTCTGCACTTTAATTAGCACGGCTGTGCCAATGCATCGAATTTGCCGTATAAGTAAGCAAAAAGTTTAGGAAAATGAAAACAAATGGCCTGTCCGTTGAAAAAATGAAATTATAACACAAGTGCCACGGTTCCATGCGGCAGCTCAACAAATTGTCGTCCCACAGCCAAACAGCTCCTTATATGGAAGTTCCCCCGGTGTGTGTTGATGCTCCAGGTGTCAGACATCATGCTGAGCTTTTGTTTGGTGTTCCTGTGTCCCGTAGAACCAAAGTTACTGTAATTTGTATAATTTAAACTGTATAATTTAGAAATATGTAATAATATGTAATAATAATATGTAATAATAATAAAAAACACTACTGGAGATTTAAAAACAGTGTCACACACAATATTAATAACAGACAGAAAAAACACAAGGATTTCAGAATCCGGAGGGCTCTGGAGACTGACTGGTGGTGCGCTGAGAGAAAGAGCAGCAAACGGCGAGAGTGTGGGAGAACAAACGGTTCTAGACTGTTTTACACCATTTATATTTACGGAAATCAGAGTTTACTGATACACTCTGAGTTCTGAGGGTTACGAATATTTTTATCTAACAGGCCTAGCTGTGAATGCACTTGTTAAGAGGATGGACTCTGTTTAATAACATGCAGCTTCTGCAACATTTCCTCAGCTCGGCCGCTTCAAGTTTCTCATTCCACGGCGCTCAAAAGTACCATCATCCATCATACACTCCATGTAGTGAAGACTATTAATCAATGTTATCAGTGAGAGCCAAGAGTTATTCATCTTCTTCTTGGATCAGTCACCATCCCCGGATCTTTACAAGCTTGAAAGCTTCATTGATTGCAATGTTGCGAGTGTAGGATGCAAAACAGGATTTATACAAGAACCCACATCATTATTTTGATTCGTAACTACATCTAAATGACAAAATGAGTCCCTGTACACCACGGTTTGGCCTTTAAAAGCATGCAAAAGGCTTCAGGTGGCAGCGGTAAAGGTTATGAATGGCTTTGGTTGTGCTGGCCTGGACCTGGCTGTTCTTTCAGAACCATTAGAAATCGGAGAGGACGGTCTGACTCCAGCGAGCTTAATTAAATGGGAACATGCTGTAAGTGACGACAATTCAAGTAGACAATTAAATATTATTTGCTTTGCAGCCGGGAATGTGACTTCAGTAAGCTTTTAAATCAGAACATCAGAGT